>CAUZXS010003134.1:112500-125000 GCA_963585895.1 Sepioteuthis lessoniana
TACCAACAATGTCAGAAGAATCGCCCTGATAATCTGGTTAGGTGAAACCTAGGTAGATTCTTCTGACTCAGTTGGCATATATATATATATATAAGTTTATGAAACTTTCAGTAAGCACTTTTAATATCCAGTGAATTTTTAACACTGTTTTTTTGGGAGAAGAATAAAAATCTCACAACTGTATTAGAACTAACAATATGGATCCCTCTTGGTGAATTAATGACTGGTATTATTAACAGACTGATATCCCATCAGGATTCAAGAGTAAGCAATTAAAATAATTTTTCAAGCGGAAATTAAATTTTGTTTTCTCAAGGGAGACAATTTTATCAATTTTATCTAAGGCGTTGCCTCCCTTGCTAAGCGATCTGTTCTTACATAAGATAAGTTTTTACGTACAGTACTGTGATCATTCTCGACAGACCAAGCCCAGCCTTGAGCCAATTGGATCCTGTGCCAAAAGATGCCCCACGCTAAGGCTGCCCCAACACACAAGTACACAAGCATACATATACTTGCACAAAAGGCTAGCCTTCAGCTAATTGGACCAATTGCTCTTCATTTGAGACCTGTGCTTAAACGGGCCCCTCAATTAAGTGTAATCTACTCCCAGCTTGTCAAGTACACGCAACTGCATACTACAATATATGCTCCCAATTGGGCCTCACACAAACATATTGCAGTATATATGCTCCCAATTAGCCTCCTAAGCACCTCCTGAGGCCTGCTCTGTAGACACATTTCTTTAAAAATGCAACTCTATCCTGAGTCATTTTAACCTCAGATAAATGAATATACAAACTTAATCAGTCATTTTAAAAGTAATAACACAACGGAAGATGACAGATACTACCAAATGACCGAAAAGTCCCGTAACTATCTGTTGGATTTTCAAAATGATAATTTGATAAATTAGAAAACCTTGCACTGTCTAAATTTAGAGATGTTTGTGGTGTAATGGTTACATGTGTAGGAAATGGTCATGGCAACAAAAGTTCGAATCCTGGACATGTCTGTTTCAATTTCACATAGCACTAATACCTTTGGAAAAGGTATGAATCCAGCTGTTCTCCATCTATAAGTTAATAGTCGGGCAGACTACACTCTTCAACCTTGTTATGGCAACCAATCTAGGAGAAGTAAAACTTTAAAATCAAACCTATTAAACTATGCTTAAAATTGACCTTGTGTCACATCCTGCTAATGTGAAGGGGTTGGGTAAATACATACCCTGTCTAAATTTCTGGGATTTTATTATTTGTTTGTTTTGGATTATTTTCCCTATCTTGGGTGTTATATTCACTTTGTTTCAGGCACTGTTACCCTTTTCAGGTAAGCTCAGTCAGCTACAGAATACACCGACTACATCTCTGCAGAGGGCTAAGATCCTCCCCCACCACAACCGAGTGTCCTCAATATGACACAAAACTATCTGATGGCAAGGCTCCTGCTTTGGAGTTTTGGGGAATGCAGCATACCCCTTCATTGCCATCACTCCCAGGTCCACTCTGGCCCAGAATGGTAGCACCTGATTGGTCAAATATAAATGTTTTCTATATGTCCAAACAAATGTATAAACAAATGCCTTATGTTAAATTGAATTGTTTGAAATAGAACTGTTTGATCATTTAACTATGTGTAAACTAATAACTGATGTTTAATTGAATTGTTAGTGATACATAGAAATACTTGGAACTATTTAACTGTATGCAAATGAATGAGTAATGTTGAAATAGAATTAGAAGTGCTAGAAAGCAATAATGGGAATGGATTTAAATTTGTAGGAACAATAGCAATACTTGTGTGCAAACAAATTAGTTCAGACTCATTTGAAAATACTTGGAATCATTTAACTGCGTGCAAAAGAATGAGCTTAGGCTCATTCTGGATATGACATGAAACAATCTGATGACAAGGTTCCAGTAATACTGGAGTTTTGGGGAATGCAGAGTACCTCTTCATTGCCATCACTCCCAGGTCCACTCTGGCCTTGAGAAGAACCACCTGAAAGGGTCCCATCTATGGGTCAAATAGAACTGACATTTAAACTGAATGCAAACAAATGACTTATGCTAAATTGAATTGTTAGCAATAGAACTGTTTGATCATTTAACTGTGTGTAAACAAATGACGGATGTTTAATTGAATTGTTACTGATACGTAGCAATACTTGGAACCATTTAACTTTGACTTATGCTAAATTGAATTATTTGAAATAGAACTGTTTGATCATTTAGCTGTGTGTAAACAAATGACTGATGTCTAATTGAATTGTTAGTGATACATATCAATACTTGGAACCATTTAACTGTATGCAACTGAATGAGTAATGTTGAAATAGAATTATTGGTGTTTGAAAGCAATAATGGGAACGAATTTAACTGTGTAGAAACAAGAGCAATACTTGTGTGCAAACAAATTAGTTCAGACTCATTTGAAAATGAAAGTACCATCAAGCTATTATAAATCATTTATGTATGAGTCTGTCCCCATGGTGTAATGGTTAAAGAGCTAGACTGCAGGATTGTAGTAAGCGAGTTCAAACCCCAGTCACGCTATTATGTTCCCTTTCGGTGCCCGTGGTGTAATGGTTATCGTTGTACGAAATGGACACAGCGACACAAGTTCAAATCCTGGACGAGACTGATTGCATTTCACATTGCACTAATACCCTTGGGAAGGGTATGAATCCAATTATTCTCCCACCAGCTATGGGTAAATAGTAGGGCAGACTGAGTTCTTCAGCCTTGATGAGGCAACTCGTCTAGAAGGAAAACTCTTAATTCAAACCTGTTAAACTCTGCTTAAAAATTGACCTTGTGTCATATCCTGTCCGAGCGGAGGGGTTGGTAAATAGGATTATATTCACTTTTGGACCAATACCCTTGGGAAAGGTATGAACCCCCTCATCCTCCTATCTATGAGTTAAATAGTACCATTGCTGTCCTAAAAGGATGGATTTGGCATTAAATAACTCAAGAAGGTTGACATGCCATTAAATAACAAACATTTATGGATATCCATTTCAATGTGTGCAAACAAATGACTGACGTTACATTGTTACTGTTACATAGCAATACTTGAAACTATTTAACTGTGTGCAAATAAATGATTAACAAATATGATTATTTGTATATGATAGCAATACTTGAAACCATTTAAATGTCAACAAAAGAATGAGTCTGGCTTGTTTAAAAATGTATCTACAAAAATGAATTTACAAAGCATATATATTTAATATATATATAAAAACAAGATTTGGCATTAAATAACCTACAATGGTTGATATGCCATAAAACCCAACCAAACCAAATCATATATATTTGATATATATGTATAAAGAGGATTTGGCATTAAATAACCTACAATGATTGATATGCCATAAAATCAAACCCAACCAAATCATATATATTTAATATATATGTATAAAGAGGATTTGGAATTAAATAATCTACAACGGTTGATATGCCATAAAAGCCTACCTAACTAAATCATATATATCTAATATATATGCATAAAGAGGAATTATATTGTGAATTGAATTGCCATGACCAGAAAATCCGGAACTCTTGTGCGTGACATATGGAAACACTGGACAGCTGTTTCGACCTTATTAGGTCTCATCAGCAGTGTATACCAGTTGGTAGCTCAGTTGTAGAGTTTCGACTCTGCATTCTGTGGTCACTGGTTCGATCTCCAGTTGGGAAGGTCACGGTATACACTGCTGATGAGACCTAATAAAGTCGAAACAGCTGTCCAGTGTTTCTATGTGTCACGTGCAAGTGTTCCTCGGATTTTCTGGTCATGGTAATTTAATTCACAATATTTTGTCTTGTTTCTTGATCTTTTTGTTGATTAGTTTTGTCTTGTTTCTTGATCTTTTTGTTGATTAGTTTTGTCTTGTTTCTTGATCTTTTTGTTGATTAGTTTTATTTTGTCTCTTTTTTTCTTGATTAGTTCTAACTCATTTATCTTTTTTTTTCTCAATTAGTTTTGTCTCATTTTTATCCTTTTTTTTCCTCGATTAGTTTTGTCTTATATTTTATCTCTTTTTTTTTCTTGATTAGTTGTCTCATTTTTTATCTTTTTTTTTTCCTCAATTAGTTTTGTCTTGTATTTTATCTTTTTTTTTTTTCTTGATTATTTGTCTCATTTTTTTTATCTTTTTTCTCTCGATGAGTTTTGTCTTGCTTTTTTTTTTATTAGTTTTGTCTTGCTTCTGTATTTCTTTTTGTTAATGGTTTATTTTTTTTTAATGGCATATAAACTCCTAATGGGTTATTTAATGCCAAAATCTCATTCATTTGTTATCATTTAATTATAATCATACATATTTTCCATATTCTATTACAATGTTTATTTTTTTTATTGCACTTTTTATTTGCCTTTAATCATGTTTGCATAGTTATATAGCTTCAAGCATTCCTGTCCAATATAAATAATTTCCAAATGGATCTATTAAACCCATAGATTGAACCCTAACAGGTATGACCACCCCCAAGTCTGAGTGGACCTGGGAGTAATAGCAATGAAGGTGTAAGAGAACATTGTTGAAGTAGGTTAAAAAAAAAAAAAAATTCTAGTAGACTATGACATCTGAGTAAACATTTGTCTGTTAGATACCTCAATCACTGCAGGGGTTAAAATACATTCGGTGTTTCCCTTTGTAGAGGGTGTAAGACCTTCCCTAAAAAGTAGTGTTCTGGGTTCGACACTAAACTGCATCCTGTTGTGAAACTTGAGTTTTGGAGAGTGTGGGGTACTACCTTGTTGCCATTACTCTCCATATCCACTCTGATCTGGAGTGGAGTATCTTTTTAGGGTCTCATCTCTGAGTCAAATTGTTTGAAAATTATTAGTATTGGATTGGAATACTTTAAACCATATAAGTATGCGCAAGCAAATGTTTATTATTGACAAATGAAAAAAGTACGATTTAAAAACTGATTGCAATGTAATGTTGAAAATATATAAATAGTTATGATTGCAATCAAACATTTATGAATTAATCTAACTTTGGCATTAAATAACCCGTAAGGAGTTAAAGTGCTGGTAAGTAAGTAAACCAAACCAAACCAAACCAGATACCTTAAATGTTTTCAGCCATTTATGTTTCTGGATATGAAATAAGATATTTTTTTTGTTTTAAAAAAAAAAGTTGTGAACTGATTCTCCATTTCTTGAACACATTAGATTAGAATACACCAGCTGTATCTCTGCACGGGGGGGGGGGGGGGTAAGACCCCCCCCACACACACACACACAAGTGTCCTGGATATAACATTAAACAATCTCATGGTGAGATTCCAGTGATGCTGGAGCTTTAGAAAATGTGGAGTATCCCTTCATTGCCATCACTCCCAGGTCCACTCTGGCCTGGAATGGTAGCACCTGATAGAGCCCTATCTATGGGTCAAATAGAACTAAACTGCGTACTCATGCTAAACTGAATTGTGTGAAATAGAACTGTTTTTAACTTTGAAATTGTACTTATCTTAAACTGAATTGCTTGAAATAGAACTGTTTTGATATTAACTGTGTGTAAACAAAAACTATACTTATGCTAAACTAAACTGTTTGAATTCAAACTTTTTGACTAAACTCTGAATAGTTTGAAATAGAAATGATTTTGACAATTAAACTGTGTACTTATGTTAAACTGAATTGTTTGAAATGGAACTGTTTATTTGTATAAAAATGGACTTGGCATTAAATAACTTACAAATGTTGATGTGCCATAAAACCCAAACCAACAAACATAGATTCCATTCATTTGTAATTATCTTGATTTTAAGACAGTTAATGTATGATTTTAAAAAATGTTTGTAATGAATTGTTAAAAAGTATAAAGGGTTATGACTATAATCAAACATTTAGAAATAAATTAAATTTTGGCACTAAATAACCCATAAGGGGTTTATATGCCATTGAACAAATAAACCAAACTAGATACCAATACCGTTTTTAGCCATTTGTGTTTCTGGATGTAAAATGAGGGACTATTATTCTATTGTAACCGAGTTATAAACTCATCCCCCTTTTCTTGACCACATTATATTCTATTCATTTTTATCATCTTCATTTTAAGACTGTGAATGTATGATTTTGAAAAATGTTTCTATTGAATGTCAAAAAATATAAAGGGTTATGATTATAATCAAATATTTAGAAATGAATCAAATTTTGGCATTAAGTAAACCACAAAGAGTTGATATGCCATTAAACGAGCCAAGCCAAACCAAACCAAATAGGTCTAGTGTTTGAGCCACCGATTTCTGGTTGTAAAATGAGGGATCCCTTTGGCATTATAACCAAGTTGTAAAGTGATCCCCTATTTCTTGACCATTTTATAACAGTCTTATTTTAAGACTGTTTATCTGTGATTTAAAAAAATGGAACATTAAAAATATCAATAGTTAGGATTACAGTCTAAACCAAACCAGATTGCTTAATTATTTTTAGCCATTTGTTTCTGGTTATAAAATAAGGGATCATTTTGGTATTATGAGTAGTTGTAAAGTGATCCCCCATTTCTTGACCACAATAAATTCTATTCATTTTTATAATCGAGTATATTTTAAGATTTTAAAACTGTTTATGCCCCACCCACACACACACACCTTTTTTTTTTGATCTTCCAATATTATGGAATTAAGCTCAATACAAATACTTGCTATGACATTTGGGTGAACATTTGCCAACTTGATATCTCCACTTTGTAATAAGATATTTCCTTGAACCAATTTTTATGAGTTTAAATCGTTAAAAGGTTAAAAAAAAAAAAAAAAAAAAAAACTCTGCCATCAAGTACAGTATATTCTTTTTATTGATTGATTGATTTGATTTTTTTTTTTTTTTTTTCCTCAAAATTTTATTATTTTTTAAAGTTTTTTTTAACTGGATTGTTTTATTGAAATTTTATCTATTTTTATTTTGTATATTTTTTTTTCCTCTTTAGAAAATTTATTAAATTTCTTTTTCTTTTTTTTTTTTAAATATCAATTTTTTTTTTCCTTTTTAAAAATTTTATTAAACTGCTTTTTTTTTTAATTTTTTTTTTTTTTTCTGAATTTTTTTTTTTTTTAATTTTTTTTTTTAGAAATTTAATTACTTTTTCATTCTCTTTTTCTAGGAACCTTCCCAGAAGTTGTCGGAGCCAGCCCTGTTTCTTGAATCGTTTGCTGGGAGCCCTCAAAAGAACACCCTCCACCCTCCTCTTCATCTTGAATTCTTTTGAATGATCTCTGTAGGTATAACGGATACCTTGTGGGGGTGGTGGTGGTGGATGTAGATAACAGGTAGGAAGCATCTTCCCCCCCAGGATACGCAAGACTGCTGCTGCTGCTGCTGGTGGTGGTGGTGGTTGTGGTGAAAACAAAAGCTCTTCCTGAATCTGTAGCTATCACGGTTTCACGATTGGGAAGAAAAAAGAAGACATGCAGCCCGGGCAAATGACTCCGAAGAAACGCAAACGGGTGCACTCGTGTTCAATATGTGGTGGTTCGTACAGCACGCCGTCACAACTTCAGCGTCACTCGCGGGTGCACAGTGGCGAGAGACCTTACGTATGTAATTTATGCGGGCGCCGTTTCACACGTTCCGATCATGTCAAACAGCATCTCAAGATTCACTCCCCCCACCGACAAAAGAACATGTGCCGCATTTGCGGGTCGCAGTTTTACAAATCGCAGATCCTCGGTAGCCATCTGCGCCGGCACGATGTCTACCAGATCCACCTGTGTCACCAGTGCGGGGAAGGCTTTCAGGAGGCGGAGGAGCTCGAAAAACACGAGCGACTGCATAACATTAAGACAGACATCCGGCCAAGCGGCGAGGGTACGGACGGTGTACCTAGTACAAGCGCCGAGACACAAGAAGGCGAAGGCAATTGGCTGGGTTGTGCTCGGTTCTGTCTTGCTCAAATACCTTCGATCAGCAACAAGATCTTGCAGACACCCGATCGCAAGAATGAAAACAGCTGCGAGGAGAATGCCAACGCCACTGAAAGCGCGACGCCGGAGTTTAATAACATCGAGATCACCCCTAAAGCTAGTCCCGAAGAAAACAGCGAGTCCCCCCAAATATCGGTCTCTCCCGGGTACTCTTTGGTGAGTGCACCATCCAATGTACCAGATGAAAATACGCCAACCGAGGCCATCACGAGCAATTCTAACTCTACGATCTTCATGGTGGCCACACCCCCGAATAACGTTGAGAATGAGACTGTAGTTAAGACGACGTCCACTTCTACCTCCCACACCACAACCACCAGTCGAAGTGCTTCTCGTAAGGCCGGCAGACCAATCAAGGCGGTCATAAAACGTGAGCCGGTCGTCACTACCACAACTACATCCACATCTGTAAATGAAGTCCGTGCTCCGCGATGCACTATCAGCCTGCTAGCTGCTAGCAGAACGAGTGTGACTCGAGCTGAAGTGTGCACGCGTAGAACCATTTCGTCAACCACTCCTACACCAGCGTCCAACGCTGTTGTTCTGACTACGCCCAAGGAGACAACAACGACGACAACCACCAGCCCTTCTTCAATGGGAACACCACCTTTCTTACTAAATGGTAAACGCCTTGGCCGCTGTGAGTATTGCGGCATTTGGTTTGAGGACTATGCTATGTGCATGCTGCACAACAGTCTGCACTCGGCAGATGATGCCGATCCGTTTACCTGTCGGAAATGCTTGAAAAAACTTGGAAACCGGCTTGAGTTTATGGCTCATTTAGTGTGGCACTTAGACCCAGAATTACCATAAATAGTTCAAATATTTTCAGGCTCTGAAATTTTTCTGAAAATATTTGAAGAGCAAAAATTTGAAGACAATCAATGGAACATGATGTGTTTGTTTGTTTTGTTTGCAACTGTGGACAGTCAGTTTATTCCGACCCTTGACTACGTACAGCGTCTTGACCCCCTCTTATCTGTACACCTAGATTTGATTCTTCAACCATGTCCTACCCCATGATGGTAAAAAAAAAAAAAAAAAATTGCTATTTCAAGACTTTTGTTTCTTGGAAAAAGCGCTTTGCAAAAAAAAGAAGAAAAAAGAAAATAAGAAGGAAAGAAAAAAATAGAAATTTTTCAGCTGACAAAACTCTGAGAAAAAGTGTTAATCTTATAAATATCAAATGTTTCCTGTTTTGTTTTTTTTTTTTTCACTGTGGCAAGAAAAGTTCTATATTTATTTATTTTTTTTTTTTAACAGTCGTTTTATTGTTTCTGTTTATTGAAAAAAAGAAAAATACCAGTAATTCTAGAAAAAAAAAACTGAAAAAGGATTTCTTATTTTGACAAATGTTAATATTCCTTATCAATCTTGTTTTTTTCTTTTTTTAAATTATAACTGCTGTTAATATGGTTGTTTCTGCCATTTTGTTTCTTGCAAAAGATGACATTTTTTTTGTTGTTTTTTATTAAGGTCTCTTACATCCTCCATCCACTTAACTCAGCTTGTATTTTTGTTTTTTCTTAAGATTAAAATTCTTTTAGTTCCTGGGGGTGTTGTACTTTTGCAGGTAGGGAACCAATTAACAGCAAAAATTGGCATTTATATTCTACTAATGATCCTGATTTATTAAGTAAGTTTAGAAACTTTATTTAGTAAGTTTACTCCAAAATTTGAAGTTTAAACTTTTAGTTAAAAACTTAGTCTAAATTTGATTGGATATGTGTTTTAGTTACTAGTGGGTGTAATACTTTTCAAGGTTGGGTACCATTTCATATTTAACAGCCATATTGGAATTTATATCCTACAAATTGTACATTTCTCTTTTTTTTTTTGTACTGGTATATCATATTTTAAAGTAAAGATAAGCAATTTTAATTGGTCCTTCAACAATGGTCAGGGTAAATCAAACTTTATTGTTTAGAAGTCTGAATAGGGCTTTAAGTTCACTGGTTCTTTGCTCCTGGCCTTGGTGAAAAATGTTAACTCATTCTATTTTGGAACGAATATATATGATGTTTTGGGGGTGAGAGTCTATTTGCAAGTCGCAAGATCTATTGTTTTTGTTTCTTGTTGTTTTTTTTTGTTTGTTCTCTCTCTCTCTCTCTCTCTCTCTCTCTCTCTCTCTCTCTCTCTCTCTCTGTTTTTTATTTTTATTTTTTATTTTATTAAATTTTGGGGCCAGTACTTTTTTGTTAAAGCATCAAAGAGGATACTAAAATAATAAAATAAAGTTATTTTTATATATATTCATCTGACACTCTACCATTTAAAAAAATGCTTATTTAATTTAATTTTATTTCATTATTTATTTACTTTTATTTATTTTTAAAATCTTTATTAATTTTTTTTTTTTTTCTTTTTTTAAATCTCCAAAGTCATTCAGAAATGTAAATTTACTTTGGTCTTTAATTTTAATTCTAAAACTTTTCTATCTTAAAAGCAAAGTGTGTTTCTTGGACATCATTTTTCAAATTATTTAAAAAAATTTTCTTCAATTTCATTTTCTATTTCTTTCTATTCTCAGTCTCTTGTCACATCACTCTTTTCTTTCAGGCATGAACCGTCTTATCCCTTCCCCAACCATGGGTTGATTAGTACCAGTATTCTTCTTCAACAAGAATGACTCTGGCATTAAATAACCCATGAAGGTTAATATGCCTTTTACAAAGAAACCAAACCTTTTTCGTTTTTCTTTTTCTCTTTCTCTTTCTCTCCAATTTCATCACTCTTTACTTTCATTTCTTTTCCTATTTCTCTCTCTTATTCCATCATCTTTTTTCTTTGACCTCTCTCTCTCTTATTCCATCATTCTTTTTTTCTTTGACCTCTCTCTCTCTCTCTCTCAATCCATCATTTTATGTACCTCCTTCTCTTTTATTCTCACACTCTTTTCATTCTGTCCTTCAACCCCACTTTCTATCACTCTCTCTTATTCCATCATTCTTTTCTTTTATTTCTCTTTTACCCTTTCTCTTTTCTATTCACTTTGTTGCTTTTCTCCTTTTTTTCTTGCTTCTCCTAAAACTCTATACCTCCCTCCTCTCTCGCAACCTTCTCTCAACCAAGAAAAACAATTTTTTTTCTTTTCATTAACTTTTTTTGTTCCAAGGGCACATTTTCGCCCAAAAACCTTTCATTAACAATGGATGGAATTTATCAAAGCCACCATTTTGTTTTGTCCTATTTAAAAATGAAAGATACCAAAATAAAAAGAGAGAATATTTTAAAGAATTAACCAAATAATTTAACAAAAGTTCTGCAATAATCTTTTAATAATGGAAATAAAGTCCAGATGTAACAATATACCAACATTATCAGTTAAACAATATACCAACATTATCAGTTAAACAATATAACAATGTTATCAGTTAAACAATATACCGACATTATCAGTTAAACAATATACCGACATTATCAGTTAAAAATTTACCAACATTATCAGTTAAACAATATACCAACATTATCAGTTAAACAATATACCAACATTATCAGTTAAACAATATACCAACATTATCAGTTAAACAATATACCAACATTATCAGTTAAAAATTTATCAATGTTATCAGTGAAACAATATACCAACATTATCAGTTAAAAAATTTACCAATGTTATCAGTTAAACAATATACCAACATTATCAGTTAAAAATTTACCAATGTTATCAGTTAAACAATATACCAACATTATCAGTTAAACAATATGCCAATTTTATTGGTTAAAACCTAGAACTTAAAAAACTTGATTTAAAGAAAAACTTTTATACTAAATGGAAAATATTTTATACAAATATTTTTTAATTTAAAGCATTCACATTTAAATATCTGTGGGTGAAAAACAAATACAAATTTTGAAGAAATAACAAGATTTTCTTTTTGTTATCTTTTTTTTAGTATAAATCAAATGACATTACTTCTGTCCCATAATAGTTGGTACATTTAGTGTATAAAATGTGTATGCAAATGGAACAACCATTACACGACAGATGCTGTATAAAATTATCAAATAAATAAATTATTTTAGATATCAAATCTACTTCTATATGATAACAAATGAATGATTTTATATAAGATATTGAATGAACAAATTATGCAATATCAAATGGATGAAGTTTTAAAAGATATTGGATAAATAAATTATGAGATATCAAATAAATTATACAGATTGAATAAATTATATATCAAATGAATATATTATAAATAAAATATCAAAGGTACAAATATGTATTAATGAAATTATATGATATATTGAATGAATGAATTATATCAAATGGTTAAATGATAATATCAAAGGAATGAATTATATAAGATATCAAATAAACGATATCAGATGATGAATGAATGAATTATATATCAAATGTACTCATATATGGTATCAAATGGATGAATCTTAAAAGATATCAAATGAAATATATAAAGATATTGAATGAATAAATTATTTAAGATGACAAATGAATGAATTATATATACAATATCAAGTGTATAAACTATACGACCTAAGACTGACTATAGTTGTAACATTTTCATATAGAAGATTGTTATTGAC
>CAUZXS010003134.1:130000-158390 GCA_963585895.1 Sepioteuthis lessoniana
GCATTTTTATGTGGACACCCATCTAAATACTGACCAGGTCTGATATTGCTTAACCTTCATGATCAGGCAAGATTGTCTTTGATTCTTAAAACCCAACAAACAATGAATCAATGACTAATTAGGATATTTTTTTTTTAATTTTTAGCCTGTGATATTTTTTGTTTTAATTTTTTTTTTTTTTTCTTTTTTGTTCCAAAACTAAAATTATTTAAATATTTTGTTGTTTTTTGTTTATTTTTTACAAACTTTTGTTGTTTTCTTTTTTTTCTTTGAATTAGACTTCAATTTTTTTTTCACCAATTTTCAACAACAATAATAATAATAATAATGATGTAATTTGGTTCTTCAGTTAGATGAATTAATTCTAAATCAATCCTGAGACCCAGATACAAAATCAAGAGGTTTTGGGAGCTTATATTTATTGCTTTTAAGACAAAAACCTACATTCTGTAATTTCTTTAATGCTAAATATAGATTGTTGTTATTTTCCTCCATAGTCACACCTAACACTGCAATGTCATCAATATATACAGTGATCTTTAGGATGGCTTATGATGTATTGCAGTGAAATGTTAAAACAAAGCTGACTCTTACTTGGAACGGTTAACCAAGGCTTATTCGACTAAAACTGGCTAAAAGATGGTACTGAAGTTAAGTTTTTATAGGGCACTGCATTCGTCACATGTTCTGATTGATATAGCACACTCTTCCCTTCTTGGGAAAAAAAAAAAGGTGGGGTGAGCCAAAATGTGCTCCATTCACATTGATTGGAATATTTTGATGTATGACATGATCTCCTTAGCTCCTATTAGACCACTGTTTTATCACCTTCATTATAGCAGGGCATAACGTCTTCATCTTGTACAGGAACTGGGTTTTTCTTATCTTGTTCCACAACAAGGGACATTGGAGTTGTATGAACTTCAAGACTAACGGCTAAATTATGAACCAGCATTGTCAACTCCCATTTGTTGGATATCTTATGTTAGTATAATAAATTGTTATGAAATATAATTATGCTGACTCTTACTTGGAGCTGCTAACCAGGCATTGTTTGACTAAAACTGGCTACAAGATGGCACTGAAGTTAACCGTTTTTATAGTGTACTGGATTCATCACATGGTTCCAGTTGATATAACATACTTTTTAGCTGTCCTGGTAAAAAGATAATTCTGAAATGCAAACAGGTATGCATAAAAAGGCCCTTTCACGTATTTATCAATGTTAATTTTTGTGACTCTTCCTCCAGACAAATTTACAAATATGCATCACTCAAATCCAGTCTTGTAAAATAATGTTTGCCTGAAACCTTGGAATACAAGTTATGGATGTTTAGAATCAGATATTTATCTATCATCACAAATCTGAACTTGACCAAAAGGGAGGACCATTCTTAAAAACTGACAGGTTTTATAACTGAAGTAGGGACCTGTTTATTTCAGCCTCCATCTTTTCCTGAAACATTAAAAGTACAGGTTGGACTTTCATAACCTACTGTGAACTATCTAACTCTGGATAGTTTTACACGTATAAGTCTAAACTTTATGTAGGGGGGGTCATCATGGTGTAAGAGTTAAAGCAATGGACTGCGGAATCATAGTAAGCGAGTTCAAACTCCAATCGCACTATTATGTTCACTTTCGGAAAAATACCCTTGGGAAAGGTGTGAACTCTCTTATCCTCCCAACTATGGGTTAAATAGTACCTCTACTGTTCTTCTAGAGGAATTGATTTGGCATTAAATAACCCAGGAAGGTTGATATGCCATTAAACAACAAAACAAACAAACTTTGTATAGCTTTACACGTAAATGTCTCTAAACTTTGTGTATAGTTTTACATGTATATCTTTTAAAATCTCTGAACTGGGTTTAAAAAGTTCTAAAAAAAAATTTCATCTTAGTTGCCAAAAATATCACAAGTTGCCCATTAAAGTTACTGTAATAAATTCTTCAATCTTTGGTCAGATTGGTAGCTATCAAGAGAATGTTCTGCCCTTTTTTTTTTTTTATTGACAAATAACAATGGCAGAATTGTTACTTCTGTTTTTCTTACATAATGGTGGAACATCCTTAAAACTCAAGAACCAAATTACAGCTACAACTAATAATAACAATAATAATAATAATAATGATAGAAGCTCTGGCAAAAATTATGAAATTAGCATAATTAGAGGATATTCAGTTTGTTTGTTTTTAATTCAACAATAAATAAACTAAAAATAGATGAGACAGAAATCTGGCTTTATGAAATATACCTTAAACAAACTAAATTAAATTATTCAAATTAATGGTGTAATTTTTTTTTCTAAATCAAGCGAACATTCTCTAAATGCGTTAATTCCATGAATTTTTGCCAGGGGGGGTAATCCATGGAATATGAAGGTGACAGTTCTTTTAATTATCGTCAAAATCTTTAGAATCATCCAAAATAATTCAGCTGGGAGTGCTGGAGATCTGCAGAATGAAAACTTAGCTGGAGATCTGTGGAATGATTGATAGTATTCAAACCACAGCACCATTTAGATTGGCTAGAATACTGAGAAGAGAAGAGTTAAACAGAGGAGACTTGCTGTCACTTGAACTCCAGTGACGGCATCCGGCTAAGACTGGTGTGAAAACTTGCCGAGTGTAAAATAAAAACTAATTTTGTTGCGAAAATCGTACGGTTTAATTGATCTGTACAAATTATTTACACTATTTACTCACATATGTACACTCCAACAAAATAAATTGAGGTTGATAAATTGTATGAATTAAAAAGATGAATGAAACTACCAAAAAATATTTTGTTTAAAACTTTGACGAACAATATATTTTTTATAAAAGTAATTCCTTTTTAAGTTAGATGACTTTCTTCAATGTTGCATTGTACAACTTTCACTTTAACATTAAGATACAAGTTGTCTCAAAATAGATGCAACTATTAATACGATAATGATTTATTACTGAGACAAGCGCAGTCATTTGGAACATGTCCTGTAAAAAAAAATGCATCCTTTAAGTTAGAGACATCAAATCAATGGTTTGTTTTTGTTTTGTTTTTAATTGTTATTATATCAGCTTCCAGGACATGCAATCTTTTTTGAGCTACTTGTCTCAGTAATAAATCATTATCGTATTAATGATTGCATCTATTTTGAGACAGTTTTGAATGATTTTGTCTCCAATGCAAAATATTTTTTCCTCTCTTGTCCAAGGCATTGTGATCAAGGATTAATAGTTGTTATAATATACTATATTTTCAAATCTGAAACAAAAAAGAACATGACATTATTATTAGTAAAGTTATGAGCAGTCACAAGGGTCCCATGTATATTAAGGCACTCTATATATGAACATAATTTTTAGAATTTGATTAGAAAATCTTGAAGACTTATTAATAAGTGTTTATATATAATTGGCCTTGTGGGTAGAGTGTTTGCAAATGGCTCTGGAGACTGAAGTTCGATCCTAGACTCAAAAAATAGTACTTGATACCTCCTTGCTTAGCTCTCAGCATTATCAGGTATGGATCAAGAGTAAAGTGGAGTTATCCAGGGAAAGGAGTTGCACCCTCCTCTTCTCCTTTGTGTAGTAGCTATTGAAAAGGGAGCCAACTGTACTTTACTTATACGTGTGTGTGTATATATATATATATATATTTATGCGTTTATATATATATATATATATATATATATATATATATTTATGCGTTTTTATATATATATATATATATATATTTATGCATTTTTATATATATATATATATATATATTTATGCATTTTTATATATATATATATATATATATATATATATATATATATTTATGCATTTTTATATATATATATTTATGCATTTTTATATATATATATTTATGCATTTTTATATATATATATATATGCGTTTTTATATATATATATATATATATATATATATGCGTTTTTATATATATATATATATATGTATATATATATATATATATATGCGTTTTTATATATATATATATATATATGTGTTTATATATATATATATATATATGCGTTTTTTTATATATATATATATATATATATGCGTTTTTATATATATATATATATATATATATATATATATATATATATATATATATATATATGCGTTTTTATTTATATATATATATATATATATGTTTATGAGTTTATATATGTATATAAGTTTATATATGTACATATGTTTATGCGTTTATGTGTGCGTGTCTATATATATCATCATGTCGTGCCACCTTGACCCTCTCTCGCCACCTGTCTCTCTTGTCCATCACTCCCAGTAGATTTTCAAGGCTGTTTGCTTTTGAGTTTTATTTTTTTAATTTTTTTCTAGATATATGTGTGCATACATATGTTCATACATACATATATATATATATATATATATATGTGTGTGTATGCATCTATAAATCTTTATATTTATTAAATCTGTGTTTTAGTTTTTAGACATATATCTGTGAATACAAATGATATGCGTTTTATTTAAATACAGGAAAGATGAATATAAAAAAAAATTAGTTTGAGATATGAGTGTATCATGCACTCTGTGTTTTCAATGAAAACTGTTTTGAATACTAACAAAATAATCAGAAACAGATAAATTGATTATTTATATATAAATCAACCAACACCACTTCTCTCTAGTGTAGTATCTGTATACTCAACCATGATTTAAAGAGTTCCTCTCTTCCACTTCTATCTCAAATCAGAATGTTACATCTATGTACATATGACCCTCATCCAATATATATATATATATATATATATATATGTGTGTGTGTGTGTGCATGCTTATTTATAATTTTAACTATTCATGTATAAAACCAAGGTCATTAGAGACTGGATTCAAATCGGTGAAGTGATTGGGACCCTGCATAAAAACGACTGATGATTTACAAACAACATATCAAAAATCCAATTGATATTCACATTTGAATTGTTTGTTTGTTCTGTTTCATTCACAACTACCGAATAATTCAATTGACAATTTGACATTTAAAGCCTTTCTGTATGAAAAATTATAACCTGACATTATTCCGTGTCAAATGAATTTGTCAAAACAAGAATATAACTAAAATCAAAAGATAAAAACCAAAATGGAAATTTTCTCTTTTTCATTTTGTGAAACATTCACAGTTAAAGATGTAAACACAGTATTTTACTATACGTTATAAGCCTACTATTTTTATATTTATACACCCTATCATTCAGGCTAAGCACTTTTATTCTATAAAGGCACCTTTGGTGGTGTAATGGTTAGCAAGCTCGACTAGCAAACCTACACAAGTGAGTTCGAGTCTCATTGGGTACCCCTTTCATATGGCCTTGTGCCACATCTAAGCAAAAAAGCTTAGTAAATTATCACTGTTTCATTCTGTACTACAAATCCAATATTTTGAACTGTGCTATTTTACTATACATGGTAAACCGAGTATTTTAATGCTCAAGGAGATGATATCAGATATTAATAATAAAAGGCTTGAGTGGCCATTCACTGCAAAAGGGTAAGAACCCCCCCCCCAAAAAAAAAGCAATGTCTTAGGTATGACACCAAATTGTATCTGATGGTGAGGTTCTTTCTTTACTATTATTTCCAGGTCCATTCTGATGATGGTAGTACCTGTTAGGGTTCCTTCAGTTGGTCTGATAGACAAATAGGTCTGTTTGAAAATTATTAGGATTAGACAGGAATACTTGATATCAGAACTGTAAATTATTTGTATTTGATAATCGTTATTGATAATAGTTACTTCATACTCCATTTTTGATGAACCTGTATTGTTGCATGTTGATTTATATAGGATGGAGCTGATTCCAAATTCAGAGTAATTTTCATTCTCATAAGCTAGTCGTGTTACTAAGATTAAAGAACCCTGTCTGCTCTTTTATCTACTCAAAACTCGAGGACGATTCTTGCTTTTCCTAAGAGCATTTGCATGAAAGGGAAATGCAAATTGTCTAGGATTTAAATTTGCTTTATCAAGTTTATTTTCATAAACTTACACTCCTTTTTATTTTTATTTTTTTTTCAGCTCCTGTTTTACTATACTCTTTAAGCCCAATATTTGGGGGTGAAAGAAGTCATATAAGATACTACATATAAAAGGCTTAACTTAGCTACCATTCACTGCCTTTCTTTCAATTGAATGATGGGATAGCTTTAAATAAACATCTCTGTACCCAGGAAGGGGGTTTGAATTTATGTTCTGTTTGATTTTTTTTTTTTTCTTTCTTTTGTGAACTCAAGGTGGGTTCAAAATGTTAAATAAATACCTGTTTTTGGATAACTAGCTTTATATGTTATTTAAATTGGAGCCTACAAAATCTTAAGCACAAATTTTCTGAAATTAAATGTTTTGACCATGGAAAATGTTATGAAAGAAATGTAAAATTATAATTCTATTTTATTTGTTAGTTTTTTTTCCATTTCAATGTCTGTCCTTTATGGCAAGATTTTAATAATATTTTTACTGAGAAAAACAAATCCACTGCTTTATTGCTTGACTGAGTGTCACTTAAAAATCTAAATTTTCTTTTGCTGGTGTTGACAAATCTGACATTTGAGTAACATTTCATTTTGGGGTTGTCCTCATGGTGTAATGGTTAAAGCGATGGACTGCAGAATCGTAGTAAGCGAGTTCGTATTCCAGTCGTACTATTACGTTCACTTTCGAGCAAATACCCTTGGGAAAGGTATGAGCCCCCTTATCCTCCCAGCTATGGGTTAAATCGTACCACTACTGTTCTTCTTGGAGAATGGCTTCTTGGAGAATGGCTTTGGCATTAAATGACCTACAAAAAGTTGATATGCCATTAAAAGCAAAGAAACCAAACCAAACCTTGATATGTCACAATCACTTTCAGACTAATACCCTTGGGAAAGGTATGAACCCCCTTATCCTCCCAGCTATGGGTTAGATAGTACCACTACTGTTCTTCTGGGAGAATGGCTTTGGCATTAAATAACCTACAAAAAGTTGATATGCCATTAAAAGCAAAGAAACCAAACCAAACCTTGATATGTCACAATCACTTTCAGACTAATACCCTTGGGAAAGGTATGAACCCCCTTATCCTCCCAGCTATGGGTTAGATAGTACCACTACTGTTCTTCTGGGAGAATGGCTTTGGCATTAAATAACCTACAAAAGGTTGATATGCCATTAAAAACAAAGAAACCAAACCAAACCTTGATATGTCACAATCACTTTCAGACTAATACCCTTGGGAAAGGTATGAACCCCCTTATCCTCCCAGCTATGGGTTAGATAGTACCACTACTGTTCTTCTTGGAGAATGGCTTTGGCATTAAATAACCTACAAAAAGTTGATATGCCATTAAAAACAAAGAAACCAAACCAAACCTTGATATGTCACAATCACTTTCAGACTAATACCCTTGGGAAAGGTATGAACCCCCTTATCCTCCCAGCTATGGGTTAGATAGTACCACTACTGTTCTTCTGGGAGAATGGCTTTGGCATTAAATAACCTACAAAAGGTTGATATGCCATTAAAAACAAAGAAACCAAACCATTTCATTCTGAAATTTTTCTCGCTGTCTACTGTTGTCATTTTTATGATTATTATCTCTGTCCCATTATGATTAGTGTATGATATTTATATGCAAATAGTAACTACTATTATGGAACAGAGGCTCCCTTTCATTGATCAGACCGGCTCTCATTGGCCTACTGGGTAGAGTGTTTGCCAATGGACCGGGAGTCCTGGGTTCAATCCCAGGTCACGTCATACGAAAGACTTTAAAAATGGTACTTGATACCTCCTTGCTTAACACTCAGCAATCTAAGGTACGTATCAAGGGCAAAGTGGAACAATCCAGGGAAAGGAGTAGCGCCCTCCTCTTCACCTCTACCTCGGTGTAGTAGCTATTCAAAAGGGAGCCTTCTGGTCGCCCTTGACTAAGGTAGCCAACTTTACTTTTTTACTTATTATGGAACAGATATTGGAATGAATTGTCTTGATCAGCAGCTGGTTAAATATTACAATAAGATTAGCATATTATTTGCCAAAAAATAGAGTACCTACTATTTAACGAGTATAAGACTTTTGTCTTAATTTCTGAGAGGAAGTTTTATAATTTTTATCACTTAGAATAGACTGTTGACTATTCTGTTTTATCACTTAGAATAGACTGTTGACTTCATCTTTATGTTCATCAGGGTCACCTGACGCCTCGTCCTGGTTCAAGGGCGCCCAGTTTTGAAAAGTGTGCAGATGACAGACCATTTTGTTGAAACATACAGGCAACTTGACTTCATCTTTATGTTCATCAGGGTCACCTGACGCCTCGTCCTGGTTCAAGGGCGCCCAGTTTTGAAAAGTGTGCAGATGACAGACCATTTTGTTGAAACATACAGGCAACTTGACGCATTTCTTATGCAAAGATCCAGTCGGGAAAAGGCATAAAAACATGAGAGGCAACAATTGCGGGCAGTGAGATTTTAGCTGTCAACGAAATTGTAGCATGCGTAGGAGAAGATCTCTTCATTTTATTTCACAAAAAAAAACGACACAGCTGTTGACTCTGACACACTCTTTATTTTGTTTCATTACAACCTTCATTGTGATACTCGTAATGTTTTAGTCAAGTAGGCTCCCGAGTTCAACAGGAAACATGTGAAGAAATCAGAAGAACATATCGGCTGAAATGTTGTATAACAATAAAGATGAGGTCAATAGTCCGAATATTCAAAGTGAAAAAAATATTAGATGTATATGTCTTAGATTTTAAACCATCATCAGGACATTTGAATATGTGATGTATCTTCTGAATTTTATTTAAATATAATTTGACTGTCGTATTTATTTCCATTTTTCCATATATCTTAGATTTAAGTACAATGATTCACGTGATTTTCAGTGGTCAATATTTGTTTGAATAACAAAAGTTGATTAAACTTTTTCAAAGACAGATGATATTTTCGGTAATTAATTTTTGTATTTGATTCAAAAAATTAAAATTAAAGTTTTATGCAATAAAAATTTTATATTAATAAAATCTAAATTTCAATTTAAATATTAGAAAATAAAATTAAAACTAATAAAATAAAATCTTTAAAAAGTCAAGAATTCAAATTTTACTGTATTAAAATTTTATATCAATAAAATTAAAAATGATGAATTTAATCAAAATCAAGTCAATGAAACTAAAATTAATTGATAAATTTAAAATTTCATATTCAATTTGAAATTAAAATTAAACTTGTATTCACACTAATTAAATTCATTAATTAAAATGAGATAGAAATTATTATTCAAATAAGAATACTGAAAAATTCTCCTCCTAACCAAGAAGGAATAGATACTTTTTTTTTTTTTCTTTTTTTTTTTTTTAAAGAGGTTAAACATTCTACACAAGAACTAAAAAAGTTAACTTACACTCAAGTCACGCTTAAAGCTCTGTTTCAACAAGTGATAATCCTGTTCAATACTTAGATGGGTGACCTCTTAGGAGCAGCAGGTACCATAAACAATTCAAAGCCTATAGTGCCAAACTTAGCAAAGGTTGATAACGCTTCATCTTAAAATAGCATAAAAAATAATTTTGATGACTCAATTTTCATTTTTCTATCTTATTTTTGAAACCACATTGTCAGCCATTATTATCCAAAATAACTATTTTCTATTATGTGCAAGAATAATAGCAACAAAGAGGGTCACTGATCAAGCATAATATTACGGGTCACTGAAAAAAGGTTGCCACTTGATCCCAGGCGACAAAAGAAATAAAATATTTACAGGTTGGTTACTATAGTCATTTTTATGTTAATAATATGGGCTGGCCATTTCCATGAGTTTCCAAACTGTCTTTCATTAGGAAAAGGAAATTCCCTGTATCTTCTAAAGTAAATATCAAAGCCTCAAAAAACGTCTTCTTTGTAATTCACCTGAACTGAGACTGTCCCACCCCAAAATGCAAACTTACCGCTTCAATTGAGATTACCTTTAACCTCTACTCTGCCTATTAGACATCTCCCCATTTGTGTCGGTGGTGAGAGGACATTGCATAACGCAAGAGACATAATTATAGATGCTTTTTAGACTTTAGCAATATCACTTGCACTTATAGCTTTGATGGTAAAACAGCTGGTTTGGATAACCAGTCTTCTGTGTGACAGAAGAGGATGTAAGTTCAAACCTCACCAGGAGCTTATCTTTTATTATTGTATCCAATATACACTATTCCTCGCTGTCACAAATAATGACTCAAGCGGGTTAAGATAAAAAGTGAGCGAAATCAAAATGAAGAAAAATATGAGTGAAAATTGAAAAATAATTATTATTGATAATAATAATATTCAATAAGGATTATTATTATCTATATATAAGTTGGATTATTCTATCAGGGGAAATTTTTGAACTTTTTTCTGTTAATAACCCAATCATCTAACAGTGAATAGGAAGTGCCCGTGGTGTAATGGTTATCGTTGCAGGATATGGACACGGCGACACAAGTTCAAATCCTGGACCTGACTGATTGTATTTCACATTGCACTAATACCCTTGGGAAAGGTATGAATCCAAATATTCTCCCTCCAGCTATGGGTAAATAGTAGGGCAGACCAGGTTCTTCAGCCTTGGTGAGGCAACTAGTCTAGGAGAAGGAAAACTCTGAATTCAAACCTGTTAAACTCTGCTTAAAAAATTGACCTTGAGTCATATCCTGCCCGAGCGGAGGGGTTGGGTAAATAGGATCTAACAGTGGATGAATAAAACGGTAAAGAGATAAAAGGGTGGTATGTCAAAGGTACAAAATCCGAAGTGTAGTGGGGTTGTACGTGCAGCAAGCCCTTTGCAAAATAGTTAAGTGTTTAAGCATAGTGAACTAACTGCAAAGCGTTCACACCACCAGCTAGGCCTTGCACAAATCTGCACTACATGCAGTGAATTTGCTTGAATTACCTAATCTCAGTGGAGTGTGGCATAGTGGATACTGTTTTGCAAACGGACTTCAAATCCTAGATAAGGCTGTTAGTATTTCACTTTTTCTTGTAATGTACTCGAAAAAGACATGGGTCCTTTTTTTTTTTTTTGCCAATAAGGCAACTTGGGCTCTTTAGACTTGGTAAGGCAAATGGTCAAGGAAAAAAAATTCCAAATTCAAAACTGCACCACATAAAAAATGCAGCACCATCACAATCATGGTGTGACGCCTTAACATCCTATAATATTATGAATTATATCAATAATAATTATTACGACTGATAATAATAACGAAAAAAAAGATGATATATCAAAGTCTAATTTAAGTAAATTTTAAGAACCAATAAACTTACCTAAATTCACGAGATTCATTAGGTTTTTTCTCAGTTACATTAGGTTATTTGATTTAATGGCATATCAACCGTTGATGGTTATTTAATGTCAAATCGTGTATAGGCAGGGTGTCTCAAAATAGATGCAACCCTTTAATATGATAATTCGTATTGCATCAAGTTATTTTTCATCTGAGTCTTAAAAAGCAATTATGGGGGTGTCCTCATGGTGTAATGGACTCCAGAATCGTAGCAAGTGAGTTCGTACTCCAGTCACACTATTACGTTCACTTTTGGGCAAATACCCTTGGGAAAGGTATGAACCCCCTTATCCTCCCAGCTATGGGTTAAATAGTACCACTACTGTTTTTCTTGGAGAATAGCTTTCGCATTAAATAACCTATAGAGGTTGAAATGCCATTAAACAAAGAAACCTAAAAAGCAATTATATCACTTCAGAAAGGTCAAATCAGATAAGGGCAGAAATTGATCGACTTTATCCTAGAGTGCACGTGAAAGACAATGTTCTTGAGAATATCTTCGGAGGGACGTTTTTGGAAAGGAAAGTTTGTAGGGAACTTTATTTTCAACGAGTTAAAATTCACTTGCTTGTGCACTGTTAAACGGTTTCAGATATTGCTATTTATCATTTGCACTTAGTTAGATGTTTTCAAGTATTATAAATGATTACATAGAGTGGACCTGGGAGTCATATCAATGAAGAGGTACTCCACATTCTCCAAAGCTCAAGGACTGGAGCCTCACCATCAGATGACTTAGAACATGTGTTTGGATATGACACTATTTGACCCATAGATGAGACCCTAACAAGTACTATGCTTCTGGGCAAGAGTGGACCTAGGAGTCATTGCAGTGAAGGGTACTCCACATTCCCCAAAGATCCAAGACTGAATCTTCACCATCAGATGCAGTTTATTGTCATACCCAGGAGACTAGTTCTATTTGATCTATTGATCAGACCCTAACAGGTACTACCATTCCAGGTCAGAGTGGGCCTGGGAGTAATGGCAATAAAGAGGTGCTCCACATTCTCCAAAGCTCCAGGACTGGAGCCTCACCATCAGATGCAGCTTAGTGTCATATCCAGGACACTTGTTGGGTGTGGGGGTCTTTACCTACTGAAGGAGTGCCGCCTCAACCAACAAGGCAATTGTGTTTTTCCGGACTGTATTTAGACCACTTGATACCATCACCTCTAAACCTCAATAATGCCTACTGATCTATGGTCAAGTCATAGTGAAAGCATGTGTTCTTGCTGAATCAACAAAGTTAAGCAATGATTAATCTGGTCAATTCTTAGATGGGTGGATGCTTACAAACAGTAGGTACTATAAACAACCTGAGGCTGTGTGAGATATCTTTGCAAATCTTTGTCAATAAATTAAGCAATGATGAGCTTGGTCAGTATTTAGATGGGTGACCACTTAGTAACATTCGGTACTAGTGAAGCTCACTAACCATTATACTATGTGCTGCATACATCAATCGCAAGTATTTTTTGTATTTGCTATTTCTTTAAAGGGATGTAGTTACTAGTACCACACCGTCTTAATTCAAAATTTGTCTTTTTCCCTAGACTGGTGGCCTATTCTTGATTATGACCCAAAGCCTGAAATGTAGGGCACCCAGTGAGAATCAAACTTACTAATAATGATCTGATAGTCTAGCTCACTAACCATTATATTCTACAAGGCACCCATCAATAGCAAGTATTTTTTTTATTTTTATTTTCTTAAGGAATTAGATTGCTTGTTACATATCCTCCTAATTTTGAATTCAAAACTTGTCTTTCTCCTAGACTGGTTGCCTATTAAGGCTTGAGAGTCTACACTACTCTGTTATCTTACTTATAGTTAGGAGGAGAGATAGACTCAGGATTTTCCCAAGAACATAACTGCAAATTAAATGCATAAAGCCACAGTCAGTATTTGAACCCTGAGTCTTTTTTCCATTGAGCTAGACAGAAATAAAGGGCACCCAGTGAGAATCAAACTCACTTATAATGATCTGCTGGCCTTTGTACACTGCAAAACACTCATCAATAGCAAGTATTTAAAAAAATTTCCAATACTCTTCTAGTTTTGAATGAAAGCCTGTCTTTCTCCTACACTGGTTGCCTACTAAGTCTAGATATCTTACTCTACACTGTTATTTTAAACATAGTCAGTAAAGTAAATCCAAGAAACCACTGTAAGATTTTGAACCTTTCATTCTGATCCCTTTCTTGTCATTGCTAGCCAGAATTATCAAGCACTCAGTGAGAAACAAACTCTCAAGTAACAATCCTTTGTCCATACTTCTAACTATGCACACCTTCATTGTGTGTGTATTGAGGCATTTCTTATTTCCAGAAATGTTATCACTTTGAATATTTACATTCTCTCTCTCTCTCCCCCTCTCTCTCTCTCTCTCTATATATATATATATATATATATATATGTATCATCCAATCTACATTTATGGACTTTTCTTGAGTCTACTCATCCAAATAATACACTTCTCATCCTTTGTGTAATCCAACAGCCCTGACATGACAGTTAACATTTGCCTAAAGTGACCTTTACTTGACTGATCTTATCTTAAGGGAATTTTCTTTGATTTCTGCTCCTTTTCTTGCTAAGACAGAATCAAGGAATATTGTTATCTTAAAAGTCAGAGCTCCAACACTACAGATATTTTGAGACAAATAACATCATCACATAATAATATGATAATCGCCTCACAAATCTTTACAACTAGATAGTGAGATTGATTCTAACAATTTGTCTAACACTTGTGGCATTGTGTCAAGTCTAAGCTGTTTACATAATATAGATTATTGTCTAGAGTATGACACAAGTACGTTTGGTATTGAGACTCTGAAAATGGAGTTATTCCATCGTTGCTATTACTTCCACTACCACTCTGACTCCATTAGGGTTTGCTTCATCTACAGGTTAAATAGATCTGCTAGAGATAGTGTTTAAAATGATTGTGAACTAAAAACATTGATATTGCAACTAAGTATGAAGTGTTTAGCTGTTTAAAATGATTTTAAACATGATTAATACATTGGCTCTTAAAATATTGATATTGCAGCTAAGTATGAAGTGTTTACCTGTTTAAAATGATATTGCAACTAAGTATTTATCTGTTATACCAATGTGCCATAAAGGTTAGCTTCTTCAGTATTTAAAGGGTTAAGTCTGTATTGTAGTCAGTGCAGGATTTACATACGAACTAGTATGGGCTTTGGCCTCAAGGCTCTCGAGAGCCTGATGAAACTAAAAGTATATAAATATATAAAAACAGGAGATTTGTTTATTTTCAGATTTAATGTTTCTCCTTTGAATTAAACTGAAATTTAGAGTATGTGGGCCCCTTGAGTTGGACTGGGTTTTAAAATTTGATCTCTCTCTTTTTTTATAGACAGTGGGTAGGGGTGAATATATATAATGAAGGAGCTTCAAATTCTATTAGCCTAAGGGGCTCCTCAGGCCTCTATCCAGCCTTACTACTACTACTACTACTACTAGTTGTAGTAGTAGTAGTAGTAGTGATTGTATTGGTTTTGTTATTGTTGTTCTGTTTTTCTTATGAATACTTTAACTAATTTTGTGATTACTAATGCTACTATTTCTTTTATTACTATTACTACTACTATTATTGACACAAGCTGTCAAAAAAAAATGATAGCAATATTTAAGTTATTTTGCCTTGGCATTATACTTATAGAATATAAAGTCGGTTTTCTTGTTTATGTTCAATAATTTCTGAATATTAAAGTTGAATTATGCCATCTATATGTCAAGTTTTTAAAATAACTGAAAATTCTATATTTACCAAGTCACCAGAAGAGTACGATGCATAGAAACAGGCATCTTATCTATGTTGTGGACTCTTCCGGTAGTGTAGAAAAGCATTATATATATATATATATATATATATATATACACACACACACACACTCTCTCATTATGTTTTATATGGATTATTATTATTATTATTATTATTATTATTATGGGAGACCTGGGTTCAATCCCAGGTCGAGTCATACCAAAGACTCAAAGAATGGTACTTGATGCCTCCTTGCTTAACACTCAGCATTATAAGGTGCGGATCAAGGGTAAAGTAGAGCCATCCAGGGAAGGAGTAGCACCCTCCCCTACATCTTGGTGTAGTAGCTATCGAAAAGGGAGCCTTCGGGTTACCCTCGACTATGGTCGCCAACTTTACTTTTACTTATTATTATTATTGACGCAATATTGGACTCTTTGAGGGGAAATCAATGATTATGAATCGGAAAATAAAAATACGTTTTTAAACTAATATTCTAAATGTTAATCTACATAGACTTCTTTTGATTCTGTGTCCTTTTTCACAGAATACACAGAGATCATTCTCCGAGACTACAATCTGTTTCTAGAAAAAGCATTATCTTCCTCTTCTCCTCCTCAACCTCTTCCTCTTCTTCTTCTTCTTCTGAATATTATTATTGTTATTATTGTTATTATTATATGATTATCATATATTTTTATTACTATTATCATTATATATGATTATTATTATTATCATTATTATATATGATTATTATAATTCCTTATTATTATTATGATTATTATTATACCTTATCATTATATCTGAATATTATCATCATTATCATTATTATTACTATAAATGGTTATTATTATTTTATATAATTATTTCTTTAGTCCTTGTGGGTTTTTTCACACTAGTTTATTCTGGTGCTTCACACTGAAGTCTGAGTGACATCAAGTCACCTCAGTTCTCCAGGACACTTCTAAGTATCCTAGCTGATTTTAACAGTGCTGTTATCTGAATGGTCTTGATTCTTCCTCTCATCTACAGTTTCCCCAGTCTCTGTTTTAAAATTATTATTATTATCATTATTATTATTATTATTATTATTATTATTATTATATTTATTGTGTAAATATTTCTTTAGCCAATAATGCTTCCTGTGCAGAAAGAGCCGTTATGTGGTAACATGATTGTTAAAACTGCTATGTTTATTCTGTTTTTAATTGTTTCAATTTACAATGAAATCAAATTGTCTGATTGTATTGTTAACGAAATTTTTTATTCTGTTTTGTTTTAAATGAGTTTAAAAAGAGTTTATGAAAAAAAAAACAAAAAAACAAACAATTGAATTCTGAATTGATCCAGACTTTTTTTTAATTTTCTTTTTTTCAATTTTAATTTAAAAAAAAAAAAGAAACAACTGATCTTGTCACGCAAATTTTGTCATGGAAAACATTTGAAAATTTTTGAAAACCTCAAATTTAACAGGAAACATTTTTTTATTTCTATTGTATGTCATAATTGTTTATTTTTGAAAAACAAGTTCAATGTTAGAATGTGGGTAACTGTCCTGTCTTGGACTACCACTTATTTTTCAGTCTTTTTACCCTGTGCAATGGAAAGGGACCTCCTTGAGGTGGGGGGGGAAACACGTTCCGGAAATCACGCAAAAGAATTCTCTAAAGTCAAGAACCTCTTTGATAGAAAAGAACTTGGGAAAATGAGATGCAGTTCTATTTCTTGTTGACACTTGACCTTTGGGGCATTTTGTATTTTCTCCAAACCTGTGGCCAGTATTGTAAACCCTAAACCACATCCTCCAACCAGGCATTGACTTTATTTTAAATCCGAATCAAATTAGCCTAAATCCTTAAAACAAAATAAATTTACTCAGGATCCACATGGATTAAAATGATTCTAGGTAAATTCATTGTTGGTAAATTCATTGTGTGGTAAATCTATCACATGGTAAATTTACCGCTGGTAAATTCATTGTGTCTGATGAATTATTCTTTTAATATAGGGTTACTCTAACCCTAAATTAAAGCTATTATCTTAAATTCTTAAAAGCAATGATGAATTTACCGCAAGATGAATTTACCAGACATGGATTAAAATGATGGGTATTCGGCTTTTTTTATTAATAATGATGAAATTTTCGTTTGGAAAAGAATAAAAATCTGTTACTTAAAAAAAAATGTTTTATGGTTGATGTTCCTTCAAAATGTTTAAAAATATTGAAATACTCTTTAAATTTGGGCTGGGGGATGTTTTTTACTATTTAAAACACCAAAAGAAGCATTAATTCTTTTCTCTTTATATATATATATATATATATATATATATATATATATATATATATATATATACACAGTAGAACCTTGTTATCAGCAATAGTCATATTCAAAGAACCACCACCCACCCACCCACCCACCCACTTACTCACTCACTCACGGATGGAAAAATCCAAGAATAATGGCAAATCGTCTAGGCATGTCCTAAAATTTTCACCGGGAAATCACAAACCTGTTTTAAAAACTTAAAAAAACAATAAATAAATAAATAAATAACAACAAACACTGTTTCTTTTGATTTGGTGCCATTGTTAAGAAAATACTCTCTGTTATTTAGTTTAAATAAAAAGTGAACACAAGTAATTCAATACAGTGACTGATGTTTTGGGATGAACATCATTTTACTATACATTCTAAGCTCCTTTTGATAATAATGAATGAAAGGAAACTAAAATATTTCAATAATTAATGAAAGAAACTTCCCTTTCTTTTCTCTCTCTCTCTCATTTGAGCTTTTCCTGCCAAGATCCATTTTCATTTCTGAACATCCGTATGACATATAGTAGAGTGAGGGCCTTGTATCATAGATTGGAGGTTGGGGTTGGGACATAGATTCAGGAGGAAGCATGGGGCTCTCGCACTGCCCCTGTCTGTTTATTAAGACTTTTAGAATTCATTATTTCTTTTTTTGTTTTTAATATTTAAAAAATATTACTACTATTATTATTATTATTATAATTATTTTACTTCTGGTGCGTTTTCCACACCAGCATTAACTGATGGTCTTCCACTGGAGTTTGAATGCCAGCAAGTTTCATCAAGTCTCCAGGACTTTTCTCAGTATCCTGGCTGAACTTAATAATGCTGTAGTCTTGATGGTCTCGGCTCGTCCTCCAATTTTCAAGTCCTCAAGTCTCTGTACCAGTCCTTTGGTGATTGTACTGAGTGTACCAATTACAATTGGTATCACCATTGTTGTAATTATTAGTATTATATTATTATCATAAATGGACGATAGGGAGGTGTGGCGAGAGAGGGTCAGAAATATCTGTGCTGATTATTATTCATGAATTCCCTAAAGATACAAAATTCAGTGTCATGGAAAGAATCGAAAAAAACAAAAATATAGAAAAACAAAAAGATAAATAGATATATCTTCAAATTCTGTCGCTAAATGTCTTAAATAGCAAACTAAACTATCCTCACAACATTTAAATCATTTAGCATTTTTATATTTTGTTTTAGCTATTTCCAACACCCCCCCATGCCGGCTAAGCAAGCAGGATTTTGTTATCTCTCCAGTTTAGCTAGCTTTAATCTTTAGCATATAAGATCACTTGCCCATGTTTGCAAATCAGTCCTTCTGTAGGTTTGCTAGTTTGGTACCTTTGTAGCTTGTTCAGACCTGACAGGGTGTATGTCCGCTTACCATAGCTACCGAACAGCTATTGCCACTGCTGCGTCACGATGAGTCACTGAAGAAGCAAAATATTATTATCATTATTATTATTATTATTATTAAGGTATTATGACTATCTTTTTTACTGATATTTTACCTCTACGAAATATATTTGCCAGTTTTGATTTAATTAAAAGAGAATATAATGATTGAAACTAATTGGTTTCTGTGTTGGGGAGATCTTACTCTCTTTCTCTCTGTGTATGTATGTAAGTGTGTGTGTGTGTGTGATATATATATATATATATATATATATATATATATATATATATATATATATTCTGAAGCTGGAAGTCCCTGAACTCTTAACTGCTGGTAGGGTGGAGTTATTTATAACTTTATTTCTTGCATTTCAAAGAAATAAAGGCGTTTAGATGCCAATAGAAACTCTGCCTAACTTTTCTTTTTGCTGACATAAAAAAATCTCTGATAGCCTTGAACTACAAGATCCAATCTTGAGAACTGCGATTTATATGTTCACGAGGTTATAACTGGAAATTGCCAGTCTCCTTAAAATTCCAACACTTTTTATTGTATTCTTTTAGCTCCATACTATATAACCTTGATTATTTCTGTATTGATTTAGCTTTCCCATCGCTAGCAGTTGTTTGTTTACATCAAGTGATGGTAAGTTTTCATCATAGACCCACTATTCCTTTTTGCATTCTCTCCATTTTCCCAATGGCCTCTGTTCTTCCTCATATTTTTTTACTTCTGGCTTTTTTGCTGGTTTTTTAAGAGCGTTCCAAGTATTCCAACAATAATTGACATTGCTGTCTTTTTCTTGTTCCATAATTTCTTTGGTCTTGTTAAAATACCAGTACCTTGGTATTCTTGCCAAACACTGCTTGTACGGTGAATGAATTTTATGAGAGTGCCAAATCAGTGAGAGATATGACGTTATTGATATATTAGAATTTATTTAGAATTTTAAGTTACTAGTTTTAAGGGAGGATTATTTTTTTCTCACACACCATAAACCCTTACTCATGCCATTATTTCCTTCTCCTTCTCCTTTCACTCATTCTCTCTATACTTCTACTGGTTCTTGTCTCCCTCTTCCTTATGCTCATACTCTTCTCTCTCTCTCTCTCTCTCTCTCTCTCACTTCTTCTTCTTTTTGTTCTTCCTCCTTCTTTTGCTCCTCTTCCTCCTGTCACTACTTCTCCTCCTTCTCCATCTCTTTCTTCTTTTGCTACTTCTCCTCCTTCTTCTTTTGCTCCTTCTCCCCCTTCTTCTTTTGTTCCTTCTCCTCCTTCTTCTTTTGTTCCTTCTCCTCCTTCTTCTTTTGTTCCTTCTCCTCCTTCTTCTTTTGTTCCTTCTCCTCCTTCTTCTTTTGCTACTTCTCCTCCTTCTTCTTTTACTCCTTCTCCTCCTTCTTCTTTTGCTCCTTCTCCTCCTTCTTTTGTTCCTTCTCCTCCTTCTTCTTTTGCTCCTTCTCCTCCTTCTTCTTTTGTTCCTTCTCCTCCTTCTTCTTTTGCTACTTCTCCTCCTTCTTTTGCTCCTTCTCCTCCTTCTTCTTTTGTTCCTTCTCCTCCTTCTTCTTTTGCTACTTCTCCTCCTTCTTCTTTTGCTCCTTCTCCTCCTTCTTCTTTTGTTCCTTCTCCTCCTTCTTCTTTTGTTCCTCCTTCTCCTCTTTCTTTTGCTCCTTCTGCTCCTTCTTCTTTTACTCCTTATCCTCCTTCTTCTTTTGTTCCTTCTCCTCCTTCTTCTTTTGCTCCTTCTCCTCCTTTTTCTTTTGCTCCTCTTTTGCCTCTTTCCTTCTCTTCTTCCTCTTTCCTTTTTTTCCCCTCTTTCTTCTTTCATTCCTTTTCCTCCTGCCTCTCTCCTCTTTCTCTGTCATCTCTTTCTCCTTTTACCTCTTCTCTTTCTTCATCTTTTTCTTTTTTTTCATCCTCCTCCTCTTTCTAATCCCCCTTTTCCTCCCCTATCTCCTCCTCCATCACCATTTACTCCTACTCCTACTCCTCTTTCGGGGTCTAAAACACAACTGAGATAGATGAACAAATCCCACACTTTGATTCTATATTTTTTCAAGTAGATTTCAGTTTGTCTCCATTTAGCAGACTATAACAATGAACAAAGTCAACCAAAAAGGGCGCCTTACAAGGCGCCCTTTTTGGTTGACTTTGTTCATTGTTAACATTGGTTAACAAGCTTGGTTCGCTAACTATTGTTAGTGAGTTCAATTCTTACTGTTTCTGACCTTGTGCTGATCTAAGCTAAGCTTACTAAATGACTTCATAGTCAACCAAATGTTTTGAAGTCATTGGCAGACAGGATTTGATATGTCATAATTTATTTAACCCTTTTGCTACCAAGTTTGTTTTTTTTTTTGGGGGGGGGGGGGTCAGAGTTTCGGATATGCAAAATTAAAGGGTTGATATGAAATTTGACTGGGACACTGGAGTCCCTGTGGGAGTGAAAGCGTTAAGACTAGATTGTGCAGGGTGTTTGTTGATTCAAAAGGATAATTATGGCAGGACATTCCAAACTTTTTTCAGACAATCAGGTCTCTTTTATTTTGGGGATTTTGACCTTATCAGTATAATATTTCAGTCAATCTATTCTTCCTCGGGTGAGCCTTGCTAATAGAAAGAGAAAGTCTCTTTTTTTTTTTTTTCTTTTACAGTAGGGTAAGGCAAAGAAAACTTTTTTTTAAATTGACTCCATCTAACAAAAAGGTTACTGAATGAAAAATAACCAAAACAGAGGTTGAAAAGGAAATAGAAATCTTTATAACTTTAACAAAATATAATACTTGCCAGCGACGTGAAGAAGGTAACCACTACTTATGGTGACTTAGTGTATTTTTACCATTTGTCATACGTCCCCCCAATTGGACGAGTTTGGCACGAGGCCTTTTTTAAGGTGGGTCCAGGTGCAAGGCTGTAGCCCAGACCCACCTGGCGGCTCCAAAAATGCCTCAGCCCTAGTTGGCATTTCCCTAAAAAGAAGTGCCTCATGCACCAGGTGATAAATCTACCCCACCCAAGAGTGGGGGTACAGCCTGGGGAGATGACCCTCCTTAAAGCTCGAGGAGGATCGGCCACATGACATGAATGCTGGGCTTCCCTGGCACCCACATCAGGCAGCCTCGACCAAGTGAAGCACCACTGTCAAAGGCAGTTTGGGATATTTTCACCCGCTCACTATAGTATCCAACATACTTATGAGGAATGGAACATACTCATTAATGTTCATAGACAGGGTATATAACACATACAGAGAGTCCACCTGAAGAAGACCATAGAATGGATTGGCTGAAACATGTTGATAATATCCAAGTCTCTAGAAAAAGATTTAATTGTTTGAAAAAGATGTAGGATTTTTATGACTATTCTTAAAAATGTAGACAATATGATGGCAGGATTTTTCCAACTTTTGTTATTTTAAATTTCTTTGAATTTATTTTTTATTTCATTAAAAGTTCCAAAAACAGGGAAGCAACTCTACCCCAAATCCCATAGAATAAACTGTTAGTGCAAGGAAGTGAGAGGCAGGGGAAAAACATTTTTATAGTATTCTTTTTAATCTACTCTTTTAAAAAATTTTAAAACCTTTTTTTTTTTCTAAACTACCATTCTTTTCCCAACATTCAAAAAAAGAAAAAAAATGGCTGTGACAAGAAAGAAAACTGCATTATCAACAATGCCAAATTTACTGCCTGATAATTTTTTCAGGGGTCCTCAACCTACAGTCCACTGGCCACATTCGGTCCTCAAAGCCTATCTGTGTGCCTCTACACCAAAATTTTAAAATTTTTTCTTTGCCATTTGATGTTGATATGTGTACAATAACTGGGAAAAGGCCAGAGGTTAGAATGGCTAAAATGTTGTTACCATGATAAATATCAAGATGGGGATATCTCAATGACAAGTAATTGATCCTATGTAGCAGTGGAAATGGTTTTGGTTCAAGATACTTCTGTGAACATTTGTTCTCCAAAATGAAGCTTGTTAAGATTACACTACATTCACAATTATATGCTACTTTGGTCAACCGCTTCATTTAACACAGATATTACACTTTTCTATGACTGCAAACAACATTAGATATCTCATTAATAAATTATAATGGCTACTTGGTAAATTTAGCTTCTTTTTTTTTTTTTTTTCTCATTTTCTGTCCTTTTAAAATTGCAGTCCCAGGCCCCCTTGAGTTAAGCTTTGTGATCCTCAGGCGGAAAAGGTTGAGGACCCCTGATCTTTCTGATGCCTTTTTCAGTCTTACTGGATACTGCTTTGTTCTAAGTTCTCTTCAGATAGCATAAATCAGCCTCCTTATGACTGGTGACAAAAACCCACTTGTTCAACCGTTTAAAACTGAATATTTCAGAGACCTTGAACTGATACATGTAATTACCCAACCTCTCTCACACAGGCTGGAAGTGACTCAATCTTTATGTGAAGTTTGTCTAACCAAGGCTAAAGAACCCAGTCTGCCCTACAATTTACCCATAGCTGGAGGGGAGAATGGATAGATTCATGGCTTTCCGCAGGGCATTAGCACAAAGTGAAATGCAAACAGCCTCATCCAGGGTTGAACTCGGATTACCGTGTCCATTTCTTGTTATGGTAAATGCTCCTTCTGTGTGCATTTATGTCAGTTAGTCATCTGAGGCAGGAAAATAATTATCTCTCTCATCTTTGTACGGTGGCTGGTCTCCTCCGACTGTACTGCCATCACTGCATTAAAAGAAGAAAAATCAATCTCAGATTCCTGCAGTACCCCTAAAATGGAATACCAAAAATTCAACTGAACCGATACGTGAGAATATCACTACAGAGTAATAATTAATGAGTGTTTTGACTAGAATATTGCGAGTTTGAAATGTGCTAACCAATATATAGGGTTTGATATGCCATACTTTTTTTAACAAAATTGGAATATGTGATCAAAGACTATGAGGATTAACTTTCTTTTTTTTTGATAACTATATGACCATTATATAGGTGTCGGTGTGCTATAGAAAAGTGTTTCATGGATTGGTGAATCATTTTTACTTTGGGTGGATGAAATTATTTTAAGAGTGAATGAAATAGAGGAATGAATGAATATTGAATGAAACCTGAAGAATGAGAGGGTGGAGTCTCTGTGTCATAGTTGCTGAATCATGAGAGACTTAATTTCTATATTTAAAAAAGTAAAAGGTTTTAAAATTATTTATAATTTCAAGTTGCTTTTTAAAGAGAAGTGAAGCAAGGAATTTTATTTCTATCTTAAACACATTCATATTTAAACTCTTTCTATTTTGTCATATGGGTTCAATTTTAGTATGTCTGACTTGACACAAGGTGTTTCTCAAATTTACTTAAATATAACTCTGCACACATTTCCTCATAGATTAACCTACATCTACATCCATATGTGGACATCTATATCATCTAGCTTGCTTATAAACATAGATATACCTACATCCATATGTATACGTACATCTCACCAGATATCTAGAAGTCAACCGAGTCACATTATGAATACATTTAAATTTATGTTTTGTTTTATTTGTAATCACCGGTAATACTCAAAGATCAATTCGAAATATGACAATGTACCACTTGAGGTACACAACAATCAATTTGAAATATGATAATGTACCACCAGTGGTATACAATGGTCAATTTGAAATAGGACAATGTACCATTGGTGGTAGAAATTGGTCAATTTTAAATATGACACCATACCACCTACAGTAAACAATGTCAGGAACATGTTTTTAATACCATATTTCTCAAATTTACTTAAATGTAATCTTCATAAAAAGCTCATTATCGCAAATGAATAATCTACAAGACTTGATTAACCCTTCTGTCAAAAAATGACATCACTATTGAAATAATAGTGCAATTGCATACTTCTAAAATACTTTATTGCTCTAAATGTGCTTGTCTATATACAATACTTTCTGAATATTAAGCTAAAAATAAAATTAAGTCATGGTAACAATTGATCCTGTAAAAAGTCTATGTGATCTGTCTTTGAACATAATCTGATGATCTTGGAGGTGCCCGTGGTGTAATGGTTATCGTCGCAGGAAGTGGACACGGCGACACGAGTTCAAATCCTGGACGAGACTGATTGCATTTCACATTGCACTAATACCCTTGGGAAAGGTATGAATCCAATTATTCTCCCTCCAGCTATGGGTAAATAGTAGGGTATACTAGGTTCTTCAGCCTTGGTGAGGCAACTAGTCTAGGAGAAGGAAAACTCTGAATTCAAACCTGTCAAACTCCGCTTAAAAATTGATCTTGTGTCATATCCTACCCAAGCGGAGGGGTTGGTAAATATGATAATCTGATGATCTTTACGGTTTAACCGGCTCATTGGCTTAGTGGGTAGAGTGTTCGCCAAAGGTCCTGGAGACCTGGGTTCAATCCCTGGTCGCGTCATACCAAAGACTTAAAAAATGGTACTTGATACCTTCTTGCTTAACACTCAGCAATACAAGGTACGTATCAAGGGTAAAGTAGAGCAATCTAGGGAAAGGAGTAGTGCCCTCTACTACACCCTAACCCTAACCCTACACCGTGGTGTTGTAGATATTGAAAAGGAAGCCTTCTGGTCGCCCATGACTACAGTCGCCAACTTTACTTACTATATACCTACGTACATTCGTATTTCTATGGACTAAAGATTTGGCATTCCATAAAAGTCAAGTCTAAAGTAACACATAATTTTAAGGTTTTTTTTTTGCGTATGGTCATAGAGATGGGCAATTTAGAAGATGTATAGAAAAAAACAAATATATTATTTGTGTTTTCAGGTATCTGTTGTGATGCTGGGGGTGGGGTCTGTTATTTATTTGTTATAGGCTGGAAAAAAAAGGAAAAGGTCTTAAGATTATTATCAAGTTCTCTTTTTTTTTTGTTTTTTTTTTTGCGTATGGTCATTGAAAGAATCTTTTGTATAGAGATGGGCAATTTAGAAGATGTATAGAAAAAAACAAATATATTATTTGTGTTTTCAGGTATCTGTTGTGATGCTGGGGGTGGGGTCTGTTATTTATTTGTTATAGGCTGGAAAAAAAAGGAAAAGGTCTTAAGATTATTATCAAGTTCTCATTTTTTTTTTTTTTGGAGTTTTTTTAAAGCAGTAAAATTCTTTTAACTTTCCTACTGTTTTTTTTTTTTTATATCAAAATAGAAGGGTGTTTCTCAAATTTACTTAATCATTACCTTTGCAAAAAGCTCGTTATCACAAATGAATTATATATAAAACTAGTTTAACTGTTCTGTCTAAAAAATGACATCACTATAAAAATAAGTGTGCAGTTGTATACTTCTAAAATACTAAGCAGTTCATTGCTCTAAATATGCTTGTCTATATTCAATACTTCCTGAATTTTAAACTGAGGATAGAATTAAGTCGAGATAACAATCAATTTTATAAAAAGAAAATAATCCGATAAGCTTTTATGGTCGAATATATAACGGAATTTCATGTAGTGTAGTGACTAATGTGCTGGATTCCGACATTGAAGAAAGTGAGTTCAAACTCTAATCATGCTATTACATTCACTTTCAGATTAATACCCTTGGGAAAGGCATGAACCCCCTTATCCCTCCAGGAATGGATTAAATAGCATCATGACTATTCTTCTATAAGGATGGTTTTGGCATTAAATAACCCACAAAGGTTGATATAACATTAACAAAGAATCCAAACCAAACCTTAATAAAAAATAATTATGATAAATAAAATTAATTTTTTGATATATACATATATTTGAATATATCTTACTTTTCTTTAAAACAGGGTTTCTCAAATTTTTGACTTGATGGATCCCTTGTAATCAAATTTAATTTCCGTTCATCCCCAAATAAATTAATTGAATATTGCCAATATTTTTTCTTAGTCTCCCTGGATTCTATGAAGGAAGGAAGGGATTGATTTATTTTAAAAAATGTTTTTGGTTTCATGATTAAATTTTTTACAAATACGAAAAATGTTATTCTAAATGGAATATTGAATCCTATAACAACACCCACGCCAATAAATATCTGGCAATACTAAAACTGAGTTAACAAGTGAAGATCTGGATCTCTTTGGTCAGAATGGGAGTTTTTGTCAATTATGATTTGATTTTAATTTTATGTTTTCATTATTTTTCTTTTTTTTTTTAAACCTATATTTTTATTTTTATTAATAATAGGCTTTCCTTTTTTTTCTGCTCCTAAAGATATCTGATAAACTGTTATGAAAAAAATGGATATTTTAGAATTCAGTATTTTTTTTAAAAGAATACTTCACTTATAAATGTTTTTAAATATTTTATTTTGTGAAAAATATGATTATATGCCTCATTAATGATACTAAAACAATCTGGATTTTATTTGTTAGAACCAGATATTCATTCATTTAAATGACCTGTATATTTTGAACGGGGTCATATGGAAACAACATATCACTAATGGTGATTACACCCAATCAGACATTCTACGAGGTGTACAGTATCTGGCAACTAGTTGTCATGATACAGTGATTTTTCTTCTTCTGTTATAAATGGATTTATAGATGTGAACAATTCATCCCTTGTGGGCCCCTATGTTTTTATTTACCCAGCCAAGATTTTGTCCATCCCCAGGGATCAATATGGACCCTTTTGAGGAGATCTGTGCTGGGTGCACGGATATCAGGCAACTAGTCTATGATTTTAGTTCTTCTGTTATAAAGGGATATATCAAAGCAAACTAGTAAATTCACCCCCTGTAGACCCCTCCTATGCTTTCACACATCCTGCCAAAATTTCATTCATCCTTAGGGTGTATATGGACCCTTTTCAGGAGCTTTTTACTAGAAGTATCTGGAAACTAGCCTACATGATCCAGTGATTTTTGTCCAGCTCAAACCTACATACAGCAGCTCTGTGCCAATATGGGATGTTGCCTTGAGGACTTGCTAGAAGCAATGGACAATAGGGAGGTGTGGCAAGAGAGAGGATCAGAAATATCTGTGCTGATAGCATGACATGATTATATGCTATAGGGTACGATTTCTGGCAACTCGTCAACATGATACAGTGATTTTCCTTCTGTTCTAAAGGGATTTATAAATGCAAACAATTCATCTCCTGTGGTCCCCCTATGCTTTCATTCACCCTCCCAAAATTTTATTCATCCCAAAGGGTCTATAAGTTTATGTATTAAAAGTTTATTTGTTTAAAGAACCACGGTAATTTAAAAGTTCTTTCTTGTATAGACATAAATAGACATCTGTTTGGTTTAAATAAAATAAAAAAATATTCTACCCCCGAATGTGACAAATAATATTCTATTTACCATTTAATAATTACAGAATTGTATTTTAAAAATCTCTTTTGATACCATTACAAATATAACTTTATGTCTATTATAGGAATGAAACCATCAATACTTGCAGTGGTATATTATTGTAATGAGATAATTTCTTATAACTCGCTAGCGAGACCAACTATTGACATCAATATATATATATATGAAATAAACCTAAATCACGAGTCAGAATTCTCCTACTAAAGTTTCACCTTAAGAGCTCATCAGGGAGTCTCATA
>CAUZXS010003135.1:0-40000 GCA_963585895.1 Sepioteuthis lessoniana
AACGTCCAAAGACAATTGGTGTGGATCATTTATTTTATAGAATATATGAGGAATATCATATAAAACAACGTGAGAGCTCGATGTATGGCTATTGTTAATCCTAATTCCTTCGCTTGGATAAAACAAAATTCACATTCAGAGCGTATCTGATTACACTATATAAATATATATATAAGAAGTCGAAAAGTTGGCGACCATAGTCGAGGGCGACCCGAAGGTTCCCTTTTCATTGGCTACAACACCGAGATGTAGGCGACGGCGTTACTCCTTTCCTTGGATTGCTCCACTTTACCCTTGATACGTACGTTATAATGCTGAGCGTTAAGCAAGGAGGTCTGAAATACCATTTCTTGAGTCTTTGTTATGACTCGACCTGGGAATGAACCCAGTTTCATGGGCGAACCCTCAACTCATTTGGTCAATGGGCCGGTATCTTTATATATGGCATTTCTTATTCACATTTCCATCTGATAATTGTATTATCCACATGAAACATCAAATCATTTAAAAGTTTCAGATTTTTAGACCTACTCTGCAATAATATTATCAAGCACTTTTTATGTAAATTATCTAATGTACACTTTTTTATTATATATATATATATATATATATATATATATATTCATCATACAACATGTGAAAGCAGGAGCGATACTCTGTCCTCATCAGCCGCCAACCAGGGTGATAACACAGTTTCGGTAGCTCAAGGCAGTACTGCCACTCCTGGCGCTACCAAGCAGCTTTTGCCACCGGACAGGGTATTTAAAAGAAATATATAATCTATCTATATATATACGCCAGATCCATTAAAGGCAGACATGACATTGGACGTTCGTTCACCTTCATTTAGTGCAGTTTGGGATTTAAAAACGCGTTAACTTTCGGTCGTTGATGTCATAGCAACCGTTTCTTGATGTTGCGTAATCACAAGGGAATGGTGGTTCCACTTGAATTTCATACGTGTTGAAATCCCTTCTATATCCGTCATCAATTTGGTTCGTTTTCTTTCAGTTTTATCTTTTTTATGCGTTACTGCACAAAAGCACTCGAGACAAACGTCATATATAATTCTGCTGAAAGATGTTATGTCGTCGATGTCAATGGGGCCCTTAAGATGGGTGGTGAGAAAAAAGAAAGCTCCTGGTCTAAATTTGTCCAGTTAGCTATCTAATTACTCTTGGGCCACTAATTCTTGGCTTGTTAGGAATGTCTCCAGGACGCTGACGCTCAGCAATGGGCTCGTGAATAATGTGGGGGTAATTCTAATTCATAAGACCATCATTTGATTTACATAGGAGAATTATGTTGCTTGCACCAGCGCGCCTTGTGGATTCGTGACCATCGCAAACTGTAGAATTTTCTGCCGCAATCACACGTTGTAGCCGGGGTACATGTCCAAATCGTTACCGTATGAGCAAATATGATGGGTGATATATTCTCCCTCCCCGCTACAGACACCCTGACGGCATTTTTCTTTCATTTTACTATCCAATGTATATGAATAAAAAGAAATGCAAAGATAGTACATATATATATATATAGAGAGAGAGAGGAGTGAGAGAAAGAGAGAGAAATCTTAATGCAAAGTCATCGGTGTTGTTGACTATCATTCACGCCTATACGATCATCAGACCAATAGCCATTAACTCATATCTACGGTATTCAAATATATATGTACATATGCTCTATCAGCGATATTGAGCACCTTTATTTATAAATATAGCCAACTACATTGTTAATTTATGTATTTACCCAACCCCTCTGCCATGGACTGCATGTAAGATAAGGTCAATCACTAAGCAATATACAGCGTGTTCTAATTGAGAGTATTGTTTAATCTCTCTCTCTATATATATATATACTAAAATACACCCGTCAATAATGACGGTTGAATTTTATATAAAATATCTGTGTATATCAAAATAACTAAATGAATGGAAAACAAAAAGATTGTAATTTTTTTCAATATAAACTGATGATTTCATACATAGGTATCTCATTATATGATGAGCAAAAATCCATTTGAAACATGAAAAAATTACTCAAAAATACCCCAAAGAAACTACTTTTCATATTTACAAAAATGAATTCAGGATTTTTAAACTAAGAAAAAATTATCAAATTTCTTTCTAAAGCGGAACATTTTCCAATTTGAAAAATATTTTTGCTCTTCAGACACATGGCTGTTTAAAAAACATTGAAATAATAGTTTTCAGAGCTTTTAAAATCATTCCATGGACATATTTTTCCTTATTTTACTGTCTTTTGGTATCGTTCTTCGATTCTCGGAAACTACAAATCACTCAATTTCTTCGATCTTTCTTTCTTTTTTTACTTTCATTTCTTTCTTTCTTTAACATTTCAAAAACACCAACAAAAACACTAGACATCTCACCTTTCGTTCTTTCTTTCTTTCTTTCTTATTTTCTTTTTTTTTTTTTTTCTTAATTTCTCAAGTCAACCTGCTCTTACGACAGCTGACTTGTCTGCTTTCTTTTATTTTCTCTTTTGATGTAGCAAGCCACAAATCACATGATTAGTCCTTTCTTTCTTTCTTTCTTTCTTTCTTTCTTTCTTTCTTTCTAGATCAGTCTTTCTTTACAGATATTCATTTTTTTACAACAAAAAAAAAAACGATCTGATCTTCCATTCTTTCTTTCTTTCTTTCTTTCTTTTCTTTTCTTTTCTTTTCTTTTCTTTATTTCTTTTTTAAAATATTATGTGTACGGACGCACAGACGTACACTCAGAACATTTGCGTTTTACATTTTTAAGAGATATTATTTTAAAAGTAATGCGTTAGATTTGGCTATCTGGTTTCGGTAGGGCGACCAATCTATGAGAAAGAAAAATGAATTCAAGTGTGATCCTGTCTATTATTCTATATCAGTTTGTTCATATCTGTCTGTCTGTGAATACCTATCGATCTATCTATCGTACTCTTTCATATTTATCTTTTCATCAATCTATTTCGGATCCTATCTATCTATCTATCTATCTATCTATCTATCTATCTATCTATCTATCTCAGTTTCTTCATATCATGTGTGTGTGTGTGTGTGTGTGTGTGTGTGTGTGTGTGTGTGTTCTGATTTATCTATCCACCTCTGATCCTATCTATCTATCTATCTATCTATCTCAGTTTCTTCATATCATGTGTGTGTGTGTGTGTGTGTGTGTGTGTGTGTGTGTGTGTGTGTGTGTGTGTGTGTGTGTGTGTGTGTGTTCTGATTTATCTATCCACCTCTGATCCTATCTATCTATCTATCTATCTATCTATCTATCTATCTCAGTTTCTTCATATCATGTGTGTGTGTGTGTGTGTGTGTGTGTGTGTGTGTGTGTGTGTGTGTTCTGATTTATCTATCCACCTCTGATCCTATCTATCTATCTATCTATCTATCTATCTAAGTTTCTTCATATCTATCTGAGATAGATTGATATTCAGATTTATGCGTTTGAATGTATCTATTTGTTCATATACTTATCTCTGATCCTATGTATCTCAATTTGTTTATATATATATAATATATATATATATATATATATATATATATATATATATATATATGTTGTGTGTGTGTGTGTGTGTGTGTGTGTCTGTGTGTCTGTGTGTGTGTGTTCTCATTTATCTATCCGTCTCTGATCCTATCTCTCTATCTATCTATCTCAATTTGTTGATATATATATATATATGTGTGTGTGTGTGTGTGTGTGTGTGTGTGTGTGTGTGTGTGTGTGTGTGTGTGTGTGTGTGTTCTGATTTATCTATCCATCTCTGATCCTATCTATCTATCTATCTATCTCATTTGTTCACACACACACATATTCTTTCTTCTTTCTTTGCTCTATGTTTCCATTTCTTTCTTTCTTTCTTTTTTTCTTTGCTTATTGCTTCTGCTTCTGTCTTTTTGATTTTTTCTTTCTTTTCTTTCTTTGCCTACAGTGTCCTTTTCTTTATTTATTTCTTTATTTCTTTATTTCTTGCTTCCATACTAGTTTTTTCCATGCCAACCCTTTTCATTTCTTTCTTTATTCGTTCATTTATTTACCTCTAGCTAAGCTTACTGTTTCCATATCTTTCTTTCTTACCTTATTTCTTTCTTTTCTTTCTTCACACACACACACACACACACACACACACACACACACACACACACGCACACACACATCTCTTTACTGCCCCTCTATCATTCTCCTCACAGCTCAGCTGTCTCTTCTTAATCTTTGGAGGACATTCTGAACCATGTGACACTGTCCGTCCGTGCGTTTTCTTCTTAGTAACCAAACTGTTGCACATTTCCCCCACTCCACCTAGTTTCAAATAGAGTTCTGGCATTTCTTCAAGTCGGATTTGGTGGAGGGTGGCGCTTCTAAGATGGCTGTCCTGTCGTGGTGGGGAAAAACGGATGAAGATGGAAGGCTAACCCTGGATGCTTAGGAAGCAAAGACAAGGATGCAAGTGCTAAGCCTTTTATGTCTGCTGCATCTGCAGTCTAATTCGGATTTTGCCTCGAGATCTTCAGACTCTCTTGCACGAAATCGTCTCCAAATCTCAAACATTTACGGATCAGATTGACGATAGCAGAAGCCACACAGAGAGGCGGAAACATAATTATCAACTAACATTGGCACACACGTGAACACATACTAAGATACACCCAACTAACACACACACACACACACACACACACACACACACACACACACACATACGCTAAATTGTTATCATTTATACGTAAGTATCACAGTTATGTAATCTTACGCAAAGACATTAAAATAAAAGAAAGAAAGAAAGAAATACACATCTGGAAAGAAAGAAAGAAAGAAAGAAAGAAAGACTGATTTGGAAAGAAAGACCTAAATATTTTGAAAGAAAGAAAGAAAGAAAGAAAGAAAGAAAGAAAGAAAGAAAGAAATATTTGAAAAGAAAGAAAGAAATACACATTTGGAAAGAAAGAAAGAAAGAAAGAAAGAAAGAAAGAAAGAAAGAAAGAAAATTTGAAAAGAAAGAAAGAAATACACATTTGGAAAGAAAGAAAGAAAGAAAGAAAGAAAGAAAGAAAGAAAAATTTGAAAAGAAAGAAAGAAATACACATCTGGAAAGAAAGAAAGAAAGAAAGAAAGAAAGAAAGAAAGAAAGAAAGAAAGAAAATTTGAAAAGAAAGAAAGAAATGTACATTTGGAAAGAAAGAAAGAAAAAAGAAAGAAAGAAAGAAAGAAAGAAAAATATGAAAACAAAGAAAGAAAGAGAGAGAGAGAGATAGAAACAAACTTACGGAGAAGGAGAAAAAAGAGAGGGGGGAAAGCGTACAAATAATAGGAATAAGAAAGGACGACAGAGGGAGAGAAAAGTTGGGTGGGGGGCTAGAAGCAAATAGACAAACAAGTATAACTTTGTAAGTTATGCGATATAAAAAATTTAACGGATGACGACTGTTCGAAGTTTTTAGATGGAATAGTCAAAGATAAATGGCACAAAAGAAATGGAAGTCTACAATGAATCATCATCATCATCACCATCAAGTCGTGCTGACAGCATTAGTTTCGCTGATTCTCTCTCTCTCTCTCTCTCTCTCTCTCTCTCTCTCTCTCTCTCTCTCTCTCCATCCATCCCTATCATCCATTGCTCCCGGCAGGTCTTCTAAACTTCATCCTCCGTCCGCACATAATTGATGTAAATAAGTTCTTATTGGTCGACCAAAACTGGCTCGTCCATGTGTCGGGATCCATCGAAGAACGCTCGTCCTTGCTTCTCCAGCAATGTCCTTCAAGTCTAGTTCGTCTTATAGTCAGCCTTAAAAGACATTTCATTTTAGCACAAAGATTTAATTCTCCGACCATCTTAGGAGATATGTCTCACAGTTGCTACCTGAGTTGAATTGCTTCGTGAAAATTTTATAGCCTGGCGCTATATTTGATATGAAGAATAGGAGACAAACAAAAAAAAATTATGTAATGTACACGTCTGAAAAGTCCATCGATGAATAAATGTAAATTTGGCGAACTTAGTCGATGGTGACCCGAGGGTTCCCTTATCAATAGCTACAACACCGACGTGTAGGGGAGGGCACTACTCCATTCCCAGGATTGTTCCACTTTGCCATTGATCCTGACCTTAGTGCTGAGTGCTTAGCAAGGCGGCATCAAGTACCATTTTTTGAGTCTTTGGTATGACTCGACCGGGGATTGAACCTCGGTCTCCAGGACCAGTGGCAAACACTCTACTCATTAAGCTAATGGCCTGTTGTTGATTTTTTTTACATTTTGGTTTTATGACATATCAACTATTTTAGGTTATTTAATGCCGAATCCTCTTTATGTACTTAATAAGTATGTACGCGGTGAATTGAATAAGTTTCCAGACTTTTTTGTATGGGCATCTAAAATTGTCGTAGACTCTTGAAAATTCACTACGTTATTGCTATACATCTTATGAGATGACTGATCAATTCTTATGAATTCACGTTCAAATCAACAGCTACAGCAGCAATTGGATTACACCCTACAAAACCCTGATTGTCACAGCTGGTGATTTTCAAAAATACAATCTGACACTTTAGAAGAACGATATGTAATAAAATCCTGTTTTACACTTGGAAAAAATGCCACAGAAATGTATAGAATACTTCAGACTGCTTTTGGAGCATCTTGCATGAATCGAGCATCAGTTTTTGAGTGGCATAAGAGATTCAAGGAAGGCAGGGAGTCTGTGAAGGGTGATGAGAGATGTGGGAGAAGTAAGGAAGTCAATACACAAGAATTGATTGGCCAAAGGGTTAGGGTTAGGGTTACTATGTTGAGGTTTTAAGGTAGTTCAGGAAGAGATTCCGTCGGAAGAGGCCAGCACTCTTTAAATCGGCTCAGTGGCATTTCCACCAGGACAATGCACCAGTCCACAACTCCACGCTTGTCACAGACTATATGACCAAGATGGGCAACAAGATTGTTCCTCAGCCTCCCTAAAGTCCAGACCTTGCTCCCTGCGACCTTTGCTTATTCACTTACCTCAGAGGGTGTCGTTATGAGACAACTGAGATGAAAGAGGCTGTGACGAAGGTTATTGACACGCTGACACAAGAGGACTTCCATGGGGCCTTCCAGAAGTTGCTGGAACGATGCAACAAGTGCATTGCAGCCGGAGGAGATTACTTCGAAGTGGACTTGAGTTAAATGTGTGTACTATCAATAAAAGTGCCCATACGAAAAAAGTGTAGAAACTTATTTAATGATCCTCGTATGATTTGTAAAAAAAATTGCTGATAACGTTTATAAATGAACATATGCCCATTCTTTAGTACATAGTAAAATTGTTCTAAGTATTGCTATATATCACTAACATTCATTTAAGCATCAATCATTTATTTACACACAATTAAATAATCAAACAGTTCTATTTCGAACAATTCCATTCAACAAAAGTATTTTATTTGCACTCAGTTCAAATGTCAAACAGTTCTATTTGACCCATAGATAAAACACTATCAGGTGCTACCACTCCCACTCCGAGTGGACCTGGGAGCAATGAAAATAAAGGGGCACTCCGTATTCCCCAAAGCTCCAGCATTACTGGAGCCTCATCATCAGAATACATTTTGTGTCATATCAGGACACTCGTTGGGAGGAGGGTCTTACCCCTCTTCAGAGATACAGACGGTGTTTTCAACAGCACCGGCCAACTGGGCTGATCGATAAAGAAAATAAATGAATATGAAGTTGTGCTGAAAAGTTTTCAGCCTAAGCAAGAAAAGAATGACCGTTTTGGTGAATTTTTTTTTCCATTGTCAAAGAAACAGAAGGTAAAATTTATATTTGTTGGAGTTCAGGATTAATATCTATAATACAATGTTTTATTTTGGTTGTTATTGGGTTATTAAAATCCAAAGCCACCCTTGTAGAAAATTAATAATGGTACAATTTTTGGTTGTTCTTGTGTTATTAAAATCCAAAGCCACCCTTGTAGAAAATTAATAATGGTACTATTTAACCTATAGATGGGAGAGATAAGGTAATTCGTACCTTTCCCTCACTTATAAGTCTGAAAGTGAATATAGTAGCACGACTGGAGTTCGAACTCGCTTACTACGATATCGTAGTCCAAAACGTTTGCCACAACGCTACAGGGATTGCTCTCATTTTGAAAATTTAAAGGAAACGATTACAAACATCAGTTATAAGTATATGATTGATTGATTGATTGATTTAAACAGTATGTCAACCCGCCAAGGATTATTTTATGCCAAGAATTCAAGAAATTGTATTCATTGTATGTTTATATCTATATTTTTGTGAAGTTGTTTCTTAAATTGTACCATCACTTTGGGTTAGAGTGGATCTGGGAGTAATGACAATAAAAGATTATACCATAAATCTCCAGAACTGGATACAGTTTGATATTGTACCAAGGCAACTTCTTTTTTGACGGTAGTGTCTTACTTCTCTGCAGGGTATCCTGTCAGTGTATTCTAATTGGGCTGGGAGTTAGGGTTGGGGTCATTTTTAAAAGGGTTAATGACAAAATGGGGTGAACTGTTTTATAAAAGCTCCAAGTTTTTAATCTGAAAGACTCACATAAAAAAACAGGAAATATTTTGGCGGCAACTTTGGGTGAATGAAAAGTTTTGGTGTATTTTTTTTTTTTATCACGAATGTCTGATGACTAAAAAAAATCGGAAAAGAAAGAAGGAAATTTAAATAAACGTAAACGAATGAGTAGAACTGATTTTAAAAGAGGAAAAAAAAAAATGAAAACGGGAAATTAAAAATAAAAGAAAAATTTTCAGGAATATTTATCAATTTTTTCTTTATCTTTTTTAGGATTATTTTTATTTCTTTCTCTTTTTTTTTATTTCTTCTCTTTTTTTTCTTTATCTTTTTCTTTTAACCCAATCAAATTTTTGGAAATATTTCTTTTTTTTCTTTATTTTTGATTTTATCCTTTCGTTTTTTTTTTCTTTATCTTTTTAGGATTATTTTTATTTCTTTTTCTTTTTCCTTTTTATATTTATTGTCTTTTTTTTATCTTTTTAGGATTATTCTTATTTCTTTTTCTTTTTCTTTTTTTATTTATTGTCTTTTTTTATCTTTTTTAGGATTTTTTTTTCTTTTACCTTTTTATTTTTTTGTTTATTGTCTTATTTTTATCTTTTTCTTTTAACCAAATCAAATTTTCAGGAATATTCATTTATTTTTCTTTATTTTTAATTATTTTCGTTTCTTATTTTCCTTTATCTTTTTAAGATTATTTTTATTTTTTTTTATTTTTCTTTCTTTTTTATTGTTTTTTTTATCTATTCTTTCTTTTTACTATTTTCTTTATTTTTTTTATCTTTTTTCTTAAAATCAATTTTTAAGGAAAATTTCTTTTTTTTCTTATTTCTAATGTTTTTTCCTTTCTTTTTTCTTTATCTTTTTGTAATTGTTTTTATTTCTGTTTTCTTTTTTTTCTTTTTTCTTGGTTACGTTTTTTTTTTCATCTATTTTTTTCTTTTTTTCTTTTTTCTTTTTTCTTTATCTTTTTCTTTTAACCAAATCAAATTTTCAGGACTATTTCTTTTCTTTTTTTTTTCTCTTTAAACATTTTTCCTTATTTTCTTTTTTTTTTCCTTCCTTTTTTTTCTGTCTTTAAAAAAACAAATCAAATTTTCAGGGAGATTTCTTTTTTCTTTTTCTTTTTCTTTATTTTTTCCTTATTTTCTTTTTTCTTTTCCTTTCATTTTGTCTTTATCTTTTTTTTAAAACCAAATCAAATTTTCAGGACAATTTCTTTTTTTCTTCATTTTCTTTTTTCTTTATTTTCTTTTTACTTTTTTTTTTTTTTTTTTTTGGCGGGGATTTTCTTCTTTTTTTTTTTACTAAATCAAATGATAGAAAATGGCAGCAGATGAAGAAGATAATTTTTAAATTTATTTCCTAAAATTGTCATCTTAGTTATTCGTATGATAATTCGTCCATGTTTATCTGACATAAACCATTTCATTATGAACAAACGTCAGACAATTCCAAACTCCTTACTGAAAACATCGGACCAGATTTTCATTTCATGTGTATGTTCACAATTATGAATGTGTATCTATTACTAATAGATAACAAATATGAGTCGATGTGAATCGTGTTAGTCGTGATGTAAAAGAACGAACGGACGAGTATATGTGTGAGATGAGGATATGTGGGTAAATATCTATATAGGTGTGTGAGTCGATGTGTATATATGTGTGAGTCGATCTTGTTTGGTTTGGTTTTATGGCACATCAAACATTTTAGGTTATTTAAAGGCATATCTTTTTTAATACAAATAAACAATTCAGGTTAGTATATGCATAGTTTTTATTTACACACAGTTATAAGTCAAAACAGTTCTATTTCAAAAACTTCAGTTTAGCATAAGTTCTATTTCAAACAATTCCGTTTAGCATAAGTACAGAGTTTAGTTCTAATTGGCCCATAGATAGGACCCTATCAGGTGCAACCACTCTGGGCAGGAGTGGAACTGGAAGCGATGGCAATAAGGTGTTACTCCGCATTCCCCAAAGTTCTTTCAGTACACCATCGGTTTGTTTAGTGTCATATCATGGACACTGGCTGAGGTGGAGTGGCCCACCCCCTGCAGAGATGCAGTCGGTATGTGTGTGTGCGTGTGTGTGTGTGAGTGTGCGTTTGTGTGTGTATCTGTCTATGGGTATGAGTCGAAGTGTTCATAATTTATTTTTATGCTATGCGTGTGAGTAAAAATGTTCATGAGTGAGTACATGCGTGTGAGTCAAAAAGTTTATATTTGTCTTTTAGGCTATGCGTGTGAGTCGAAGTGTTCATGTGTGAGTATATGCGTGTGATTCAATTCGTTTATATTTGTCTCATAGACCATGCATGTGAGTGAAAGTGCTTATATTTGTCTTTTAGGCTATGCGTGTGAGTCGAAGTGTTCATGTGTGAGTATATGTGTGTGATTCAATTCTTTTATATTTGTCTCATAGACCATGCGTGTGAGTGAAAGAGTTTATATTTGTCTTTTGGGCTACGCATGTGAGTCGAAGTCTTCATGTGTGAGTATATGCGTGTGATTCAAATTGTTTATATTTGCCTCATAGACCATGCGTATGAGAGAAAGTGTTTATATTTTTCTTTTAGGCTATGCGTGTGAGTCGATGTCTTTATGTGTGAGTATATGCGTGTGATTCAAATTGTTTAGATTTGTCTTATAGACCATGCGTGTTAGTGAAAGTGTTTATATTTGTCTTTTGGGCTATGCGTGTGAGTCGAAGTGTTCATGTGTGAGTATATGCGTGTGATTCAATTCGTTTATATTTGTTTCATAGACCATGCGTGTGAGTGAAAGTGTTTATATTTGTCTTTTAGGCTATGCGTGTGAGTCGAAGTGTTCATGTGTGAGTATATGCGTGTGATTCAATTCGTTTATATTTGTCTCATAGACCATGCGTGTGAGTGAAAGTGTTTATATTTGTCTTTTGGGCTATGCGTGTGAGTCGAAGTGTTCATGTGTGAGTATATGCGTGTGATTCAATTCGTTTATATTTGTCTCATAGACCATGCGTGTGAGTGAAAGTGCTTATATTTGTCTTTTGGGCTATGCGTGTGAGTCGAAGTCTTCATGTGGGAGTATATGCGTGTGATTCAAATTGTTTATAATTTGTCTCATAGACCATGCGTGTGAGACAAAGTGTTTATATTTGTCTTTTAGGCTATGCGTGTGAGTCAAAGTGAATATATGCGTGTGAGTCAAAGATTTTATATTTGTCTTTTAGGCCGGCTATGCGCGAGAGTCAAAGTATTCATGTATTAGTATATGCGTGCGATTCAAAGTGTTCATATTTGTCTCTTAGTCTATATGTGTTAGTCAAAGTGTTCATATTTGTCTCATGTGCTATGCGTGTGAGTCTAAGTGTTCATGTGTCGGTATATGCGTGCGAGTGAAAGTTTTTCTTTTTCTCTCATAGGCTATGCATGTGAGTCGAACTGTTCATGTGTGAGTATATGCGTGTGAGTCAAAGTGTTTATATTTGTCTCTTATGCTATGCGTGTTGGTAGAAGTGTTTATATTTAACTCATAGGCTATGCGTGTGAGCCAGAGTTTTTATATTTGTCTCAAAGGCAATGCGTGTGAGTCGAAGTGTTCATATTTTACTCTTAGGCTATGCGTACGAGTTGAAATGTTCATGTGTGTGTATATGCGTGAGAGTTAAAATGTTTATATTTGTCTCATAGACTATGCGTGTAGTTCAAAGTGTTTATATTTGTCTCTTAGGCTATGCGTGCGAGTCAAAGTTTTCTATTTTTTCATAGGCTATGCGTGTTAGTCAAAATGTTTATATTCGTCTCTTAGGCTATGCGTGCGAGTCAAAGTGTTCGTATTTGTGTCATAGGCTATGCGTGTGAGTCATAGTGTTTATATTGGTCTCTTAGTCTATGCTTGTGAGTCATTGTGTTTATATTTAACTCTTAGGCTATGCGTTCATATTTGATTCTTAGGCTATATGTATGAGTTGAAGTGTTCATGTGTGAGTATATTCGTGTGAGTTAAAGTGTTCATATTTAACTATTAGGCCCTGTGTGTAAGTCTGTGTTGATGTCGTTACATGTGTCAGAATCCATAAACATATGTGTGATTTTCAGTGAATGTTTGTGATTTGGTGTGTATACATACGATTCTCTTTTCGAAACGGTCTATGGGATCTTTTGTCTTTGTGTATAAGTATGATTCAATGTATAAGTGTAAGTCTGTAGGTAAACGTGTGACTCTTTGTCGGGGTGGGGTGACGACGAAGGAAATGAGTCCAACTGTTTGAGTTTAGGTTTGTGTATATGGGTTCGTGTAAGTGTGTGTTCGTGTACGTGTGTGTTCGTGTATGAGCGTGTGTGTGTGTGTGCGCGTTCGCACGCGTGTGTGTAAGCGTTATTGACTGTGTGTGTATGTGTGAGTTTGTGTATGTATGTGTGTGTATATATGTATGAGTGTGTGTCACGTTTGTGCGAGTGTGTGTCCATGTGTGTTAGTGTGAGTGCGTATGCGTGAGTGTGAGTGCTTGTCTCCTTTTGATTGAGTGTGTGTTTACGTGTGAGTATATGTGTGTGTGTTTGTGTGAGTGTGTGCGTGTGTTTTGTGAGTGTGTATGTACATTTGAGTGCGTGTGTCTGTATGTGTGAGTGACTGTGTATGTCTGTGCTTATGTTTGTGTGTCTATGTGTGTGTGTGTGTGTGTGTGTGCATGTGTGAGTGTGCGTGTATGTGTGAGTGTGTGCGTGTCTGTCTGAGTGTGTATGTGTGTATGCATAAGCGAGTGTGTATGTGACGTGTGTGTACATGTATGTGAGTTTGTGTGAGTGTGTGCATTTGTTTTCTGAGTATGTATGTATATTTGAGTGCGTGTGTCTGTAGGTGTGAGTATGTAAGTTTGCGTGTGTGTCTGTGTCTGTGTCTGTGTGTATGCATGTATGTGCGAGTGTGTGTGTGTTTGTGAGTGTGTGCGTTTGTGTGAGTATACATGTGTGTGCTTGTGTGAGTGTGTTTATGTGTTTTGTGAGTGAGTGTGTATACATGAGTATGTGTGTATATCTGTGTGTGTGTGTCTATATGTGTGAGTGTGTATATACGTTTGTGTGAGTGTGAGTATGTGGTCATGTGTGTGTGTGTATATCTGTATGTGTGTGTGTGTGTATGTGTGAGTGTGTGTATACGTTTGTGTGAGTTTGTGTATGTGGTCATGTGTGTGTGAGTGTGTGTATGTGGTCATGTGTGTGTGTATATCTGTATGTGTGTGTGTGTGTATGTGTGAGTGTGTGTATACGTTTGTGTGAGTTTGTGTATGTGGTCATGTGTGTGTGAGTGTGTGTATGTGGTCATGTGTGTGTGTGTATATCTGTATGTGTGTGTGTGTGTATGTGTGAGTGTGTGTATACGTTTGTGTGAGTTTGTGTATGTGGTCATGTGTGTGTGAGTGTGTGTATGTGGTCATGTGTGTGTGTGTGTATATCTGTATGTATGTGTGTGTGTATGTGTGAGTGTGTGTATACGTTTGTGTGAGTTTGTGTATGTGGTCATGTGTGTGTGTGTGTGTGTGTGTGTCTTAGTTTTAGTGTATAAGGAATTATCTCTGCATACAAGTGCGAATTCACTTGTACATGTGCGAGTTTTGCTCTACAAGCGCGAGACTCGTTGTCTAAATATGATTATCTGTGTTTCTGTTATTTCTTTGTGTCGGTGCGTGAGTCTCAATGCACGAGTTACCCTGTGCGGGAATATGAGTCACTATTTATGCGCATGCGTGTGTCCTGTGAGTAATTCTGGTTCAGATTCGACGTTATTAAAAATGAAATTTTCGAAAAGCCATTAAAATATCGTCAAAAGGAAGAAATGACTTCAAAGAGATAATCTTTGAATAATTTGTTTTCCTAATTTTCTTCAGTTCCCTCACTAAAATAAACAGTAAGCAGAAACGGGTCTAAGAGAAAAAGACGAAAAACAAATTCGCCTGGCTTAATCAAAGCAACAACGAGATATGTGGTCATAGCCATAAAATACCATTTTTTTTTTTTGGCTGAGCAAGAAAGATGGAAGAGAATCCTGGTTTTGTTTAAACGGAACATTCTTTATATATATTAAAATCACGTTCAATATGCTGGACATCACTTTTCTTCAACAGAAATCCAACGATTTTCCTCATCTTTCTAAAAATCAAACTTGTATCTCTTTACCATTTTACTCTTGGGAGGTTTTTAACACCAGCGTTAGCTGATGGTCTTTCACTAGAGCCTGAGTGGCAGTAAGTTTCGTCAGGTCTCCAAGACTCTACTAACTATTCTTGACGACTTCAATAATGCTGTAGTTTGGATGGTCTCTGTTCATCCTCCGATTTTCATCCCCACCAGCCTCTTTACCAAGCCTTTTTGGAGATTATTCCAAACGCACCAATAAGAACTGGTATCACCTTCACCTTCTGGTTCCATAGAATTTTATAGTTCTCTAGGAAGGTCTAAGTACTTATCCCTCATTTCCTTTTCTTTTATTTTTACTCAATCGTCCACCGGAATAGCAAAGTTCACTATTTGGCAGCTTCTATTTTTGTTAACTATCACTTTGTCTTGTCTTCTGGCCGGGATAAGGTGATCATTTGGTATCTCATTCTCCAGACTGGATTCTAGTTGTGCATATATCATTTCAATTTCTTGCACAATTCCTTGTTGATTACCTTTCACACCCAGTCATGTCTTGTCTTCTTTTTGCGCTAGTTTGGCTGATGTGATGAACTGTTTTGTCTCTATCGCCAATTTACCTACATTTGCGATTCTGCTCGGTCTTATTATTATTAATATTATTTTACTCCTTGACGATTTTTTCATGCCATCGTTTGCGGATGGTTTTTCACTGGAGTTTGAGTGACTGTAAGTCTCCTCAGATCTTCTAGACTCTTCTAAGATTCAGGCCAATTTTATTTTTTTGTTCCTTTCGAGTTTTTCACATCAGCGTTTGCTGATAGTCTTTCACTAGAATTTGAGTGACAACAAGCACCTCAAATCTCCAGGATTCTTTTCAGTATTCTTGCCGATCTCAATAATGCTGTAGTTTGGATAGTTTCCACTCGTCCTCTAATTTCCAAGTCCTCCAGTTCCTGAATCAATCCTTTGGTAATTGTACCAAGAGCCCCAATTACTATTGATATAACCGTCACTTTCATGTTCCACAGGTTTTTTTTAATTCTCTTGGAAGATGTTGGTATTTATCCTTCTTTCACTTTCAATTTTATTCTGTGGTCAGCCGGAACAGCAAAGTCCACAATTCTGCAAATTCTCTTTTTTATGTTGATTATTATAAGGTCTGGTCGTATGGCTGAGATCATGTGATTCATCTGTATCTAAAAATCCCAGAAACGTTTGTGCGTCTCATTCTCCAGAACAGATGTTATTATTATTATTATTATTATTATTATTCATGAGAGTTTTTCACTAGAGATTGAGTGACAGCAACTCTCCTCAAGTCTCCAGGACTCTTCTCAGTATTCTGGCAGTTTTCAGTAAGGCTGTTGTTTGGATGGTCTCCACTCGGTCGCCAACTTCTAAATCTTCTAGGCCTTTTAATTATCCTTTAGTTATCGTGCCAAAAGTACCAATCACAACTGGTATAATTGTCACCTTCATGTTCCATAGTTTTTTTCAATTCTCTAGCAAGGTCAACGTACTTATCTCTCTTTTCAGATTCTATCAGTTCTATCCTGTGGTCTGCCGGGACAGCAAAGTCGACAATTTTGCAGATTTTCTTTTTTCTTTGTTGATTAATATAAGGTCTGGTCTTCGGGCCGAGATTAGGTGATCTGTTTGTATATCAAAGTCCCACAGGAGTTTGTGTGTCATTTTCTAGGCAGGTGCTGTCCTATTATTATTAATATTATTATTTTCATTGTTTTACTTCTTTTGAATTTTTTCATACCTGCTAAAACAAGTAGCTTTCCTCGAGGGTCTGAGTGAGAGAAAATCACCGCAGGTCCCCAGAACTCTGCTCAGTATCCTAACTGATTTTTGAAGTGATGTGTTCTAAATGGTTTCGATTCTTCCTCTGGTTCATCGATTACCTTTTCCAGGTCCTTGGTGACTGTCCAAAGGGCCCCGACAACGTTTGGTATCAACGTCAACTTCAGCTTTTTCAGTTTGCTTGAAAAATCTGAATACTTATCTACTCGGTGGTCTGCTTGACAGGCAAAACCCACAAGAGCACAACTTATTTTGTTCTGGTTTACAAACACAAGGTGTGATCTTCCATTCGAGATTGGGTGATCCTTTTGTATCTCGAAGACCCAGAAAAATGCATTGGTCTTATTTTCTTGGACAGATATTTTCATTAAACAAGTTTGTACATATAATATATGTCGTAAAAAATGGGCTAGGTGATTCGAGTTCAAATACTGGACGAGTCTACATTTCACATAGCGTTAATACCCTTTGGAATGATATTCATTCAACGACTCTCTCTTCAGTTATGGGTAAATAGTTGGGCAGATATTGGTATGGCAACTGATCTAGAAGTAGAATACCGAATTCAGACATCTTAAACTCAGCATGAAAATGACCTTGTGTCACATCCTGTTCATGTGGATGGGTTGAATGAATACATACACCATTAATAGCCAAATTTTAAATCTTTTGCATAATTCTCGGTTGATCAATTTTCCTAACCGATCACATTTACTCTTTTATTCCTGTGGGGTTTAGTAATAAATAATGCCTAATGATATCAGTTTAAATTGTATCGTGTTCGACTGGAAATTATAAAATTCCGCTATTTTCAGTCTTGGAAAAAATCAACTTTTTTTGTAGTGTGGTGAACATATTTATGAGTTATTCAGTAAATAAGTTACAAAGAACACCACAGAAACACGAATGGATTATTGGTTTTTATTTTATGAGTCCCTATTTCTCGTGATTCTTCCTCTCTCGTTCATTCTTTTTCTTTGTTAGTTGTTTTCTTTCATTTTCTCTTCTTCGTATTCTTTCCTCTTTTTATGTATATCAATCTCTCTTTTTTTCTTTTTTTTTTTTTGTTCCCTGGGTTTCTTTCCTTTCAATATTCCTTCCTCAGTTGAGTGGGTTCTCGCAGCATTTTCTAATCTGAATGACAATGGATAAACCAAACATCGCGAGATTTGTCTAAAATCACGTCCTGCCTATTGACGGGGATGAACCAACATCTGTCTTCGTACTTTTCGAGAGGCACGTCTTTGAGACGGAGTATTTGTCCGTGCTGCCCACGGATTCTAGCTGGCTCTGACTGGCCTTACTTCTGGCCTCGGGGTCTCCAGACGAGAACAATAACTCAATGTAAGACAGCCAAAAAGAAAGAAAGAAAGAAAGTGTGGGAGAAGACGAACAAGAGAATAGAAACAAAGATTAAATCGAAACTCGATATACCGATATTATTTTGAATAATAATAATAATAATAATAATAATAATAATAATAATAATAATAATAATAAAACTGCTTTCAAAAAGTGCCGAGAGTGAAAAAAGAAAAAAATTTAATGTCGACAGTCTGGGTCAATAATCACTCTTATTGTCCGTTGTGTTCTAAAGAAACAAAGCGCCCCCGCGACGAACGGAAAAAAAGATGATGTCCAAACATTTAAAATGATTACAGGATTTATTGATTACTTTGTTTTAATGGCAAATCAACTCCTCGTGGTTTATTTAATGCCCAAGCCATAATGAGCAGATGAACTGCAGTTGTACGATTTAACCGATTGTTAGAAGGTTGGATAAAAGGGTTCATACATTTTTCTTGTGTATAAGTCCGAAAAAGAGTGTAACTGGAGTTCGAACTCGCTTACTTTTAGGCTACAGTCCGGCACTTTATTCATTACGCCAAAGAGACTTTCATGGTATATAAACACTTATGGTTATTTTAATGCTAAATCCTGTTCTTGAGTTATTTCGTCGTAGAATAATGATCAGCAAGTAAGGCTCGCAAATCCATTGTTTTCTGAGTAGGTTGGTTGGTTGTTTGGGTTTTATGGCATATGAACCTTTGCAGGTGCCCATGGTGTAATGGTTATCGTTGTAGGAAATGGACACGGCGAATAGAGTTCAAATCCTGGACGAGGCTGATTGCATTTCACATAGCACTACATACCCTTGGGAAAGGTATGAATCCAATTATTCTCCCTCCAGCTATGGGTAAACATTAGAACAGACTAGGTTCTTCTGCCTTGATGAGGCTACTAATCTAGGAGAAGAAAACCTCTGAATTAAAACCTGTTAAACTCCGCTTAAAAATTTACCTTGTGTCATATCCTGCCCGAGCGGAGTGGTTGGTAAATAGGATCAACCTTTGTTGGTTATTTAACGCTAAATCCATTTTTATGAAAATAGTTCTATTTCAAGCAATTCAGTTTAGCATAAGTATGCAGTTTAAATGTAAGTACAGTCTGATTTTGAAAATCGTTTCTATTTCAAGCTATTCAGTTTATTCAAGCAGTTCTAATTCAGCCTAGTTTGTTTACACACACTTAAATGTCAAAACAGTTCCATATTATACAATTCAGTTTAGTGCAAGTACAGTTTCAATGTCAAAACAGTTATATTTCAAACAATTCAGTTTAGCATAAGCACGCAGTTTAAATGTAAGTACGGTTTAATTGTCCAAAAAATGTCTATTTCAAGCTATTCAGTTTAGTCAAACTTAGTCAATTTTAGCATAAGTATACCGTTAGTTATATTTAACCCATAGATAGGGCCCTATCAGGTGCTATTACTCCGGGCCAGAGTAGACCTGGGAGCAATGGCAATGAAAGAGTGCACCGCATGCCTCAAAGCCCCAGCATCACTGGAACCTCACAATCAGATTGTTTAGTGTCATATCCAGGACACTCATTGGGTGGGGGCTTACCCTTCTGCAGAGGTGCAGTCGGTGTATTCTACAGCCCCAGCAAACTAGGCAAGTTTTCTGAGTTGTGAGTTCAATCCGGCCTAAGGGCTCTATATTTATGGTCTTTGAGCAACTGTTATCATTGTATGAAAGAGAATCGGCAACTTTTCAAATACAGGGAGAGTTTATTAGTGTCCTTAGGAAAGGTATGAATCAATCTCCTTTTCCCCACCCCAGTAAAAACCCAAAAAAAATTGGGCAGGCTGGATTATTTAGCCTTTGAAAGGCAATTAGTCTAACAAGGAAAAATCTAATTTCAAATCCACTGTACACCACTTGACCTAGTGTCATATCCTGCTCGAGGCGGAAGGGTTGGGCAGATGTATGGCACCTGGAATACTTGCAAGAGTGACCGGCATTGTTTGGGATTCATAAAAAAAAAAGAAAAATACGATAATCAAATAACGAATTTATAATGAATAATGAATATATCAAATTGTTATAGATTGACACACCAACAAAAATGACGGTGAGTTATTGTGATGTAGGGGCTAATTTGCTCGACTGTGACATCATAGTCAGCAAATTCTAACTCCAGTCGCGTTATAATGTCTACTTTCAGACAAATACCCTTCGGGAAAATTATAAACCTCCTTATCTCCTCGATTAACACCACTACTGTTCTTCAAGAAGAAAAGGCTTTGGCATTGAATAACCCACTTGAGGTTGATATGCTATTTAACAAAGAAACAAAGTTAAACCATTTCTCAGACTTAGAAAAAATTGTAAAAAACAAAAAGAAACTTACCCCTGACTATTAACAAGATAATAAATATATGTAGGCAACTGACCTAGGAGAAGGAAAAATCCTTATTGAAATCCACTGTACACCGCTTGAAAATTGACTTTGTGTCACATCCTGGTTAAAGAGGAAGGTTTGGGTCAATATATTATTTCTGGAGTTCTTGCTAGCAAGGTTATCCGGCATTATTTTGGGTAAAGTAACCAAGTGTTAGAACGTTACTGAGTAAATTCTAATGTATTTTAGTAAAAAGAATACCACCCTACCATTTGGGGCTTAGAATACACTGACTGCTCCCCTGCAAAAGAGTAACCTCCAACCGACGCTAATGAGAGTCTTTGGTATCAAACTAAACAGCATCTGATGGTGAAGGTGCAGTCAGGTAGTTTTGGGAAATATGGAGGATGCCTTGATTGACATTACTCCGAGGTTCACTCTGACCTTGTGTTGTTGTACCTATATGTGTCCCACGGATTATTTAATTATTGGTTATATGAAAGCATAAAGCTGCGTCCAAATTATCTATATTACATCGGGATACTTGATAACTAGAATTATTAATGTTAAATAGTATTACTTGAAACAATTTAACTGTTTGCTAACAAATGGTTAACAGTCAATAGAATTATTAATGTGTGATTGGAATACTTGAAACATTTAACTATGTGCAAACAAATGAGTTCAAACAACTCGCTTAAAAATAAAGTGAACTTCAAACTATTCCTTTCCGAATTATATATATATATATATATATATATATATATATATATATATATATATATATATTAGTTTTTACATATATCTGATAGCATGGAAATGCTTATCTGTGACCACTGGTTTCATGGCGTCTTTATATGACAGTCATCAGGCAGAGGAAACATATGTATATATATATATATATATGGACTTAGCATTAGATAACCCACAAGGGTTGATATGCCATAAAATACTAATCAAACAGCTAAAACTAAAAAGGATAATTTCAATGACAGAAATGAAAAAAGTTCAAAATGAACATCACTCATCAATATTTTTGTTAAGTCGATATAAATCTTATATTCTATGGTAGATTAGTTATTTCTTTTTGACCAGAAATTGTAATTTCTGCCTTAGATGTACATTTTTGGCCCTCAAATCTAATTGCGTTAACAGTTTTATCACTGGGATTCTCTTTCTTTCTTCAGATGTCCTCTGCATAGCCATGTATAATGTTGTTGCTGTTTTTCCGTTTGATATGTTCTATTTCTATGTACCTGTCTAATTCTTCTTTGAGCTTTTTCTTTTCCATTATTTCGTTCATATATACTTCATTCTCTATTTTCGCGAATTCAATAATTCCGTTTCCTATTGCACGCTTTTTATAACTTTTCATAAGTTCAAAGTACTGATGTATATAATTTCTATTTCACATTTTTCCCGTTAGAAAACATCTAATTCTAACATATTCAAAAAAAGAAAAAAAAGGAATCTAATGAACAGAAAATATAATGATCAAAACGAATATTATCCTTTGTAAAGTTGCGAAGGATTTTTGTTTTCTATCGTAAATTACTTCTTTCCATTTTGAAGTTAATTGCAACTTTAGCCTTAAATTGACTTGTGCTGAACTCTAACGACCCGGGAAGTCAGGACCTTTTAGCCCATGTTCAAGTAAGTGATCTTTGTAGATAGATTTTCATATGTCGACCATTTGAGCATCTATAAGACGCCTAAACCCACAGGAAAATCGCTGGCTTTATGCATACATACTTATGTATAATAAGGTGGTGTAATAGGTATCGTCGTTGGAAATGGACACGGTGACCCGAGTTCAAATCCCAGAGGAGGGACTAGTGGTAGAGTGTTCACCAATTGTCCAGGAGACCGGGGTTCAATCCCAGGTCGAGTCATACCAATGACTTTAAAAATGGTACTTGATACTTCCTTGCTTAATACTCAGCAATATAAGGTACGTATCAAGGGTAAAGTGGAGCAATCCAGGGAAAGAAGTAGCGCCCTCCCCTACAACTCGGTGTAGTAGCTATTGGAAAGACTACGGTCACCAACTTTACTTTATTTACTTACATTGCGCTAATACCCTTACGAAAGGTACGAATCCAACTATTCTTTATTAGCTAAGGGTAAATAGTAGGGCACAATGGGCTTTTTGGCCTTGGTTAAGGAGAAGGTAAACTCTGAATTCAAACCCGTTAAACCCCGCTTAGATTTGACCGTGTGTCACATCCTTCCGCTGTGGAAGGGGTTGGTACCTACATATATATATATGTGTGTGTGTGTGTGTGTGTGTGGAGAGAGAGAGAGAGAGAGAGAATAAGAAAAGCAAGAAACGTTACAGGTGAGTGTTCAAAATGAAAACAGAGTGCTCGAATAACCGTAAGCAATAGAAATACACCGGCACTGATTTCACCAAGGAAGGACTTCTTTGACACGACAATGTATTTTCAAAATTATGAAACTATTCTGCGAAAATGACAAATAAACGCCTGAAAGATTTAACCAATAACGACAAAATGGTAATTTTATCCCCAGACAAAGGCAGATTTCTTTCTTGAAAAATAACAATATATGTGAAAAAAATTGGGTGAAAATTTCATAAAAGCTCAGAAAATATTAATAAAAACGATAACGAAACACGTCCAACGATTCAAAAGAATTATAAAAATATTTGAACTATCAAAAACCCGATATCCTAAGTCGACACATTATCTATATTTCTGAGATGAGGTATTATGTACACTATTTACATTTTTCAGACTATTGTCCTCACTTTTGTCGCCATGTTTGTCACAACGTTTCGGCCGATGTATGCTCCGGCCTTCTTCAGGTGGTTGTAATGTCGAACTTAACCCTTTATTTCGATTACCGGGGTTGATTGTTCTAGTTCCACGAGCCATTTTTAATGGATGACAGTTAACTTTCAGTGGGGAAATTAACAGATGACTGATAACTGATATCCATGAAACATGACTCGTGGAACTAGAACAGTCTATCCGGGTAAGCGAAATATAGGGTTAAGTTCGACATTCCAACCACCTGAGGGAGACCGGAGCGTACATCGGCCGAAACGTTGTCATAGACATGGCGACAAAGATGAGAACAAAAGTCCGAAAAAAGTAAATAATCGATACATTATATCAGGAATAGTTTGTGCGCTTTACCTAACAGCAACAGCCAAAGCTAAAATACTGTCCCCTTTCCGGGGAACAATCAGTCGAACTTAATATAAAAAATTTAGATACTTAGATAACTAAAAAGAAAAATGATTTAATTAAATAACAAATGAATAATGAAAAATAAAGTTATGGCAATGTAATATAATAGCCGAGGGATTTTGTTTCATGCCTTTGGGTTTAGGCTGAGAACCTTTTGGCTCAGCACATGGGTTAGTTAGGTGCAAACTTGAGTGCAGGTGTTAACGCGTGCGCGGGGAGGATGTGTCGTTCATAGATGTCAGAAAAAAAATCCGATAGAAAGGTTGACCAGTGGAAGTGAATGACGTCATGCACCGGAAGCGCGCGGGGATTTTAGGGATTCAGTTGAGTCCTGCCTCGGGAGAAGACGGTTGACTTTCACTTGCACGCGGAGACCTTTGTGGTGGATGCCACACTTTTTGTAGGGGCAGGAAGATGAAAAGGCCAGAACAGAGAGAATGTGTATCTCTCTCCTTATGTCGAAGAACCTTTAAACTCAAAGGTATTAAAAAGTTTCGTACCTGAACTAAGAAGTCGTAAGTGTTTTTCGTGTTTCGAGATTCCTATGTTCTATGTTATATATATATATGAACATTATATATCCATTTCACACATAGCCGTATCTGGCTATGGTACAGCAAGCCGTGATATCAAATTATTATACACTGACTCACCAACAAATATGGGGATTAATTCTCGTGGTGTTGCGGCTAATGTGCCAAACTGCGATAACATAGTAAGCAAGTTCGAAATCCAATCGAGCAATTACTTTTACTTTCGGACTTATACCATTGAGGAAATGTACGAACATCCACATCCCTTTTAGAATGACTACTGCTGTTCTTCTGAAAAGATGTCTTTGGCATTAAATAACCTACGCAGGTTGATATACCATTAAACAAACGAACCAAAGCAAAGCAACAAAAAAGTCTCATATTTTTATGAAAAAAACATTACAAAAAATTAAAAAAAAAATGTCTGTTTCTTTGATTGATTTCATTTTATGGCATTTAATGCAAAAACATTTTTATACATACATTAAATATATGATTTATAAAATCATTTTCTTGATAACATTTTTAAAAAGCCTGAGTTAGATGGTTTCACTTAATTTCAAACTATCAGTTTTTCATAAGGACACAGTTTTTGTTTACACACAAGTTAAACGATCAAACAGTTCTGTTTCAAACAATTCAGTTTAGCATACCGACAAAGTTAAATGGTTCCAAGTATTGCTATGTATCACTCACAGTTCAATTAAATATCAGTCATTCATTCACACAGAGTAAATTGGAAGACTATTTCTGTTCTATTTCAAACAATTCAGTTTTGCATAAGTACACAGTTTTTATTTACCTCACAAGTTAAACGATCAAACAGTTCTATTTCTAACAATTCAGTACCCAGTTTAGATGTCAAACAGTTCTATTTGACCCATAGATAGGACCCTATCAGGTGCTATTAGTCCGGGACAGAGTGGAACTGGGAGCGATGGCAATGAATTGGTACTCTGCATTCCCCAAAGCTCCAGCATTCCTGGAGCTTCACCATCAGATTGTTTACTCTCATATTCAGGACACTCATTGGGAGAATCTTACTCATCTGTAGAGACACAGTCGGTGTATTCTGCAGCCCTAGCCGACTGGGTCAAATATTAACTAAATGATAATTTTGTGGGGTATGTATCTGCACATAATATATATTTTTCATTATTAATATTATCGATATGACACAGATAATACTGAAATGATAATTAGAATCTTTCACTTTTTCTTTAATAGAAGCATCAGTATCATCATGGATCCCAATAGTTTCATGGATCGTCTAGTTTACGTCAATGTTTTAAAGAAATGACTAATGTTCTTTCGTGTATGAATAATAGAATCTGTTTTTATTTCTTTCATCTTTATTAGGTTTTAAATCACGATAGGTTATCGTATTTAATTTTTCAAATTACTCTCCTTCATTGTAGTATTCGTGTTTGCAGCTACAAGCAGAATTCATTGGTATATTTCTTATCTTAAGAGACTTAATATTTTATTGACAATATACTGGCAAATAATTTCAGGACCATTATCTTTATAAAAGATGAGAAAGGAAGTATAATAGCAAAACAAGGCAATTATCCATCACTCATTGAAATCGTGTTCGTTTTTGGCGTGCTTTACGATATATATATATATATATATATATATATACATGTATATATATATATATATATATAGAGAGAGAGAGAGATAAAGAGTGAGAAGGAGATAAATAGATTGACAAGAACATGATTGCCCATTTGCCAAGCGGGTAGAGTGTTCGTCAATAACCCGGGAGACCAGGGTTCAATCACAGGTTAAATCATACCAAGCAATCAAAAAATGGGACTTGATGCCACCTTGCTTAGCATTTATCATTACGAGGTACGGATCAAGGGTAAAGAGGAGCTATCTTGGAAAAAGAGTAGCGCCTTCCCATACACTTCGGTGTAGTAGCTTTTAAAAAGAGAGCCTTCAGGTTGCCCTCGACAAGGGTCGCCAATTATATATATATATATATATATATATAGAGAGAGAGAGAGAGATTTATATATAAGAAGACCTTATGCCAAACATGTTCTAAGGCTAAAGAAAAAAAACTCAAAACACACACACACATATACATACATATGTATACATATACAAAAAAAGGAGAAAGAACTACCAGTAAATTTAAAACCAGAAAACCATAGTACACACAGAACAAAATAAATATATTCAAAAAATACAAATCTCTTCGTGGATCTTCCCTACTTTAATATATATATATATATATATATATATATATATATATATATATATATATATATAAGGAGAGTGTCACACGAGTCGTGCAAGTGAATAGCACTGAAAACCCCAGGATTCAATATGGTGGATGCGAAACAAGACGGATAAATACAAAAGTTGTCCAAAGACACGTTTCACCCATTGATGGGTGAAGGAGACTATTGGATTGCTGTCTTTGTGTTGGCTATAAACAACTTAGATTGCAGAAGTAAATTACCATCTACGTGGCATTCTTGGAGAAATTAATCTTCTAATTTCGACAAAAAAAAAAAGGATTATGTAAGCAGTTTGATGTGACTTCTTCACGAAAAAGGACATCTTGGATTACGTAGTGTTATGTTTATATATTTGGAATTTGCACTGTCTGGATGTCATACAAGACTAGATTATGGAACCGTTATTGGATGGTTGTTTGGATTTCGTGGCATATCAACCGTTGTAGGTGCCCGTGGTGTAATGGTTATCGTCGCAGGATGTGGACACGACGACACGAGTTCAAATCCTGGACGAGCCTGATTACATTTCACATAGCACTAATACCCTTGGGAAAGGTATGACTCCAATTATTCTCCCTCCAGCTATGGGTAAATAGTAGGGCAGACTAGGTTCTTCAGCCTTGGTGAGGCGACTAGTCTAGGAGAAGGAAAACTCTGAATTCAAACCTGTTAAACTCCGCTAAAAAATTGACCTTGTGTCATATCCTGCCCGAGCGGAGGGATTGGTAAATAGGATCAACCGTTGTAGGTTATTTAACCATTTTTATACAGATGTATTTTAAACAATTAAGTTTAACATGAGTACACAGTTTAATTGTCAAAAAAATTCTATTTCAAGCTATTCAGTTTAGTCAAACAGTTCTAATTCAAACAATTAAATTTTCTATAAGTACAGATTTTGTTCACACACAGTTAAATGTCAAAACAGTTCTATTTCAAACTATTCAGTTGAGCATAAGTAGGCAGTTTGCATGTCAAGATAGCTCTATTTCGAGCAGTTCAGTTTAGCATAAGTACGCAGCTTAGTTCTATTTGACCCATAGATAGGTTGGTTGGTTAGGTTTCACAGCATATAAACCCTTGTAGGCCACTCAAGGCCAAACCCATTTTTATACAAATAATTAAATCTATTTCAAACAATTCAGTTTAGCATGAGTACAGAGCTTAATTGGCAAAACATTTCTATTTCAAGCTATTTTGTTTAATCAAACAGTTCTAATTCAAACAATTCAGTTTAGCATGAGTATACAGTTTAGTGTTATTCAACCCATATATAGGGCCCTATCAGGTGCTAACATTTCAGGCCAGAGTGGACCTGGGAGCCATGGCAATAAAGATGTGCTCCGCATTCCCCAAATCCCCAACATTGCTAGAGCCTTATCATCAGATTTTTTAGCGTCATAAACAGGACACTCGTTGGTAAGGGTCTTAACCCTCTGCAGAGGTGCAGTCACAGTATTCTACAGCCCCAGCCGACTCAGCAATAATCTTTATTGACTCTAGACCTTATACAAATCAAATTCTCGTTAACTGGAACTAAATCTTTTTCACAAGTTTTTTCACCATATTTCTATTTAACACAGCCCAGTCGGCTGGAGTTGTGGAATACAGAATACACCAACTGTGAGTCTATAGGCGCAGGTGGAGTAAGACCCCCCCCCAACAAGTGTCCTGCATACGACATTAAACAATCAAATAGTGTGGCTCTTGTAATTCAAGAGTTTTGGGGAATGGGGAGTGCCTCTTCATTGGCATTACTCCCAGGTTCACTCTGGTCTGGAGTAGTAGCACCTGATAGGGTCCTATCTATGGGTCAAATAGAACTAATCTGTGTACTTATGTTAAACTGAATTGTTTGAAATAGAACTGTTTATATGTATAAAATGGATTTGGCATTAAACAACCTTCAATGGTTAATAGGTCATAAAACCAACCAAACCAAATCATATATATTTGATATATATGTATGTAGATGATTTAGCATTAAATAGCCCGCAATAGTTCATATGCCATAAAAGCCAACCAAAGCCAATCATTTATACTTAATATATATGTACAAAGAGAATTTGGCATTAAACAACCTACAATGGTTGCTGTGCCATAAAATCAAGCCAAATCATATATATTCAATATACATGCATAAAGAGGATTTGGCCTTCAATAACCATCAATGGCTGATGTGCCAAACATCAAGTTAAACCAAATCATATATATCTAATATATATGCATGAATAGGGTTTGGCTTTAAATAACCAACAATGGTTGATATGCCATGAAACCCAACCAAACCAAACTAAAAATTAATATACTTTGATAGGTATCAACCCAATTCTTCTCCCTCCAGCTTTGGATAAAAGGTAGGGTAAACTTGGTTCTTTAGCCTTCATTAGGCAACCAGTCTAGGAGAAGGAAATCTCTAAATTCAGACCAGTTAAATACCGCTTAAAAATTGACCTTGTGTCAGATACTGCCAGTGTAGAGGGGTTAGTAAATGCATACATACTATGGGTCGATGTGATGTTCGGGTCAGTGTTTACAGTTAGTGCATCAGCAGTTGGAAACGGCGTGTGATATAGCGTTAATATAATACTTAATTTGTCATCATCATCATCATTTCTTGCTATCAGCACGGATATCCCTGACCCTCTCCCGCCACCCTTCTCTATCGTCCATTGGTCTCGGTAGGTCTTCAAGGCTACATCCTCTATTGGCACAGATCTGTTGTACGTAGGTTCTAGCTGGTCTTCCTGCCTTTGCTCGTCCATATGAAGGGGTCCACAGGAGTATGTCACTTATGAGTTAGTCCTCACTGCTCCAACATGTCTGGTTAGTCTAACTTGGATAGTTTTCGTGATGGTTGGTAAGCGGCCGTATAGCTTCTGCTTTGTGGGGTGCTATCTCTTGGACCTGAATAATACTGGTAGCAGCATTCATTTGTAGTTGCCGTCAAGCTTTTTCTCCATACGTTTAGTAAGCATCCATGTTGTGCATCCATACAGCAGTATCGACACGATCGCTGCTGGGAAGATGCGTTTAATTTTAGCGGTCAGATCTGACTTCCATATGACCGATAGCCTCTTGATAGCTGTCCATGCCTTTGCTAGTTGCGTTTTAATATCTGTATCGGTTGGTGAGACACTGCTTCCTAGGTAGGTGAACTTGTCTACTGGTGTCAGAGAACTACCGTTTAGTGTAGAGATGTCGCCCGTTTGATTAAAGCACACGTATTCCGTCTTGTTTGCCTTAACATGGAGACCGATGCCCGCAGCTACTTTTTCCTGACAATGTAGCAGGGATTCGGTTTGGGAACGTGTATTTGCCAGAAGCGCTATGTCATCGGCGTAGTCCGCGTCCGTAATTGTTTGTACGGGGTACCTGCTTCTTTCTACCATGACCCACTTAATTTGAACTACATTTTATCATTTTATATTAATCTCTGCGTTAATTTGTTGAAAAAGTTCCTCAAGTTAAACCACGAGTTTAAGTTGTATATGTCTGTGGCAGTCTGCTGGAGTTACGGTATGTGGTGTAAATCGATTCCAAGGGGTACCGATCCACTTGTTGACCACTCTGTTGGGTAAATGTTTGGATTTTAACTCTACCGTCCCTTAATTTTGTAGAGATTTTTTCCAGGCTTAAAAGTGTACTTTTTACGGTATGACTCGAATTCCAACGAAACAGGGGCCTCACCTATGAAAAATGAATTCAAATAATTCTATTGATATCAAATGGGAAAGATTTCTTTTAAATCGGAGGATACTGGACCGTTATGATTAACAAGTTCGCATTGAATTTCTATTAATCCCGTTAAGATTCCGGTTGCTAATCTGATTAAAGAAAAACTCTCCGAACATATCTATCATTTGATATATACATATTTGCCTAGTCGGCTGGTGCTGAAGAATAACCCCGAATGCTTTTCTGCAGAGGGATGAGACCCCACCTAATGAGTGTCCTGGATATGATACTAAACAATCTGATGGTGAGGCTCCAGTAATGCTAGAGCTTTGGGGAACGCGGAGTACTCCTTTATTGCCTTTGCTTCCAGGTCTACACACGCCCAAAGTGGTAGCATCTGATTGGGTCCTATGGATCAAATAGAACTAAACTGTGATCTTACGCTAAACTGAATTGATAGGGTTCTATGTATGGGTCAAATAAGAATAAACTGTGTACTTATGTTAAACTGAATTGCTTGAAATAGAACTGTTTGAACATTGGTAGACAAAAACTATACTTATACTAAACAGAAATGTTTGAAATAGAACTGTTTGAATATATATAAATAGATTTGGCATAAGTAACCTACAATGGTGGACGTGCCATAAAACTAAACCAAACCAATATATATATATGAATATACAGAGAAAATATGTCACAGCAAAATGGCTAAAACTCAGATAAAAAACTGATGAATCTTTTATATCTAATGCAAGATTTTTTTAAATAGAAAATTTTCAGAAAAAATATTTTTACAATAATTTATTGATCATCTGGCAACATTTTGAGATTTTAAATTGCTTTTCTTTTTTTTTTTTTTTTTTTTTTTCGTTTTCATGGAAAATCTAACAAAAATTCACTCCTCGTAATTTTTATTTAAAATTTTAAAGACATTTTTAAAATTCATTTCATTCTCTTTTTGTGGTCATTTTTATCGTTTTTTTTTTTGTTCTTGTTTTAATCCAGTGACGAATAAGATCATCGCATGTTAAAGAAGGAAGGAGAATATTGCTTTAAAAAAAGAAAAAGATACAAAAAATGACGATTTATATAAATCAAAATGGCTGTCTTTAAAAAGACACGATATGACTACATTTCTTTCTAAATTCCTCTTTTGTAAATTTCATTCTATTTTCTGTCATTTTTTTCCTTTCTTCTTTCTATCCTTTCAACTATTTACTTTCGACTGTGAAACAGGGGCAGTTTAAGAAGGGGAATTATTCGTAAACGAATGGGTGAAGCTAAAAAAGTTTTAGTATCGAAACCTGAGGTATACTGGCGTTGGACTTCTTCGACTTTACCTTTTTGGTGTAATAGATCAGGTGATGCTGCCAGGTCAGAACCTCCAGGAACAAGTTACTCATTTTTTTTAAGTGGAGGGCGCAAGATTTAGTTTCTAGTTTATAAATGAAAAAAGGGCTTAAGAGAGGCATTTACTACACTAGACTGAAGGCTCGGAAAACAGTCTTTCAGTTCAATTTCCCCCTTCTCTCTCGTTCTTTCTCTCTTACTTTGCTATCTCCCTCTCTCTCTTTCTCTCTCTCTCTCTCTATTGCTTTTTCTCTCTCTTTCTTTCTCTCTCTCTCTCTCTCTCTCTCTCTCTTTCCCCTATCTCTTCTTTCTTTCTTTCTTTCTTTCTCTTTTCTGTCTCTCTCCTACCTCTGTCTCTTTTCAATCTATCTCTCCTCTTTCTGTTTCTCACCTCTTTCTGTTTTCCTCTCTCTCTCTCTCTCTCTCCCCACTCTCTCTCTACATCTCTCTCTCTCTCTCTCTTGCTTTCACTCTCTCCCACTTTTCTCTATATCTTCCTCCTTTCTTTCTATTTACTGTCTCTTTCCTCCCTCTGTCTCTCTTCACTCTATCTCTCCTCTCTCTCTGTTTCTCACCTTTTTCGGTTTTTCCTCTCTCTCTCTCTCTCTCTTTCACTCTCTCTGTACTTTCTTTCTGTCTCTCTCTGTCTCTTTTCTCTCTATCTCTTTATTTCTCTCTCACTCTCTCTCTCTCTCAACTCTTTCTGTCTCTTTTCTGTCACTCTCGTTTCTCCATCTCTATACTCTCTCTCCCCTCTTTCTATCTCTTCTCGGTCTCTCTCACCCCTTTCCCCTTCCCTTCTTTCACTTCCTCTCTCTTTTGATTTCTCCAAAGTTCTCTCACCATCTTTTACTTCCTTTTTCGTTTAACTATTTCATTGACTGATGCTTGTCCTCGCTTTTCACTGTTTCTCTCTATCTCTCTCTCTCTCTCTCTCTCTCTCTCTCCCCTCTCTCCCTCTCTCTTTCACTCACTCTCTCTCTGTTTCTGCTTTCTTTCTTTCTCACACTCTTTCACCATCTCTCTCTCTCCCTCTCTCTCTCACTCACTCTCTCTCTTTCTGCTTTCTTTCTTTCTCACACTCTTTCACCATCTCTCTCTCTCTCTCTCTCTCTCTCTCTCTCTCTCTCTTGATTTAACCAGCCTCCTACCACGATAGGGCTATATGACACAAAGTCGATTTTAATGTGGGATGCTCCGAAAAAAATATATCTTCAAGAGCGAGCGATTGAAAAAAATACTAATTTCCGTAAAGTTACCTGGAGAGACGCCTCAGGCGCCAGGAAACCAAACCTAGCTCTTACCCCTAGCCGAGGGAGGCAAGATCTGCCTAGGAAGGGGAAAGCCTCCTGGAACTGGGCTGTTGAATTTTAAGAGTGCAGCTGGCACGGATCTTTGTCAAAAATCTCTTTTTTCCTTTTATTTCTCTTGATTTTGATTTTGATTTTTTTTTCTTTTCTGTCCACCCATCCCATAATAATTGTCTATTCTCCTGATTCCCCTCTATTTCTATTCCGACATTTATCTCTCCCTCTCCCCCCTTTCTCTCTCTCTCTCTCTCTTTTCATCAATTATTTTTATTTAACACTTCTTCCATCAAACAATACCCCACCATAATCTTCATCTTCTCACCTTCATCTATTTCTCTTCGTCTACTTCTTGTACAGTCTTTCTCCTTATCTTTGTTTCCTGTATTTTTTCTTCCCTCCCTCCAATTCCACTCCCCACTTCTCTCCGTATTTGCCATTAATTATTGTCTTTCCTGTCGTTCCTCGTCCCAAAGCGAATAAATCCTTTCGTTCCGTCATTCCGGCGCACTTTTGACATGACACACGTCAAAGCCACCATTTCGATGGGTTACATGTAAAAATTATGCGACACGAAACGAAATGCAATCAGCTTTTAATGTGATTAGTATTTAGTAAAGTAATTACGTGTCAGCACTAATGAACTTAAAGCATAGGAGGCTGTTGATTGTGTCGGCAATAATTATCTAATGAATGAAAAAAAAATTAATCCTCCGTTGAATTATCAGCCGACAAAACAACTAAAATAATTGTACTATGGTCAGAATAATCACTAGTCTCTGATTGGTTGATAATTAAAAAGAAGCAGCGACTCGTTCGATGGCAGTTGTTAGAACGCTCGTGTTGTAAACAGTTAAGACAAAATAAATATGACCCCCTCCGGATAATGCGCAAACACTGTACGAATTTTAAAAATGACTGCTTAAATTCAAGAAATAAAAAAGTCAAGTTGTTGACCGTAGTGGATGGTGACTCGAAAGCTCCCTTTTCAATAGCTACTACACCGAGGTATAGAGGAGGGCGTGACTCCATTCCCTGGATTGCTCCACTTTACCCTTAAACTGTACAATGCTAAGCAAGGTAGAATATAGTACCATTTTCTGAGTTTTTGGTATGACTCAACCTGAGGTTGAACCCTGGTCTCCCGGACCACTGACGAACACTCTACTCATTAGACCAATGGCCCACTTACAAATCCAAGAGATAAGCGAATAAGAATATCTTTATATAGCAGAAATTCACATTTATCATATGTACGAAGGTATGTATATTTAACGGTGACCTATAAAAAGAGAATCAATGTTTTCAATAAAGAAACATACTCCCCACTGATCCTAATAAAAAGATAAAACTTATTATATATTATAATAAGTTTAAAACCTCGAATTTAGTAATTATAAATAATTCCTCTCCCTCGATTGGGGTTTTGCAAAAAAACCAACGTTATATATAAATTTAAATGTCCTTTAGGAGATTGTATCTCTGATAATGATAATATATATATTGGTTTAACCTCAACTACCCTGTCGAGGAGACTTACAATGCACCTTTCCGATACAAGTTCAATAGCTCAGCAGTTAAAGAAACATTCATGCCCAACAACACAATTACAGAAAATTCTCACCGACAACACAACAATATTAGAACATCAAAATAATAAGCAAAAACTACAGATTCTCGAAGCACTACATATTAGAAACATGTAACTGACACTTAATAGAATTGATTTTCAAACCAGTGCTAATGTACATAAATGTCTTTAGCTACTGACACTAATTATAGAAACCCATTTAAAAGCAAACGCCATAATCTTCAACGGTAAAGACGCTCTTACATAGTGGTAATATGCTAAAACAAAAGTTACATCACTTTTGTAATAGATCCTCCCCTGATGATGGCCCAAAGTCGGGCAGAAAGTACTAGGGATACATACAACTATGGACAATACACAAATCAATTCCCCCCGAATACGATAAAAGTAATACGGGAATTCGAACGGATCCAGAAGAAAATATGTAGACATAAAATGTCTATTATGTTTAATGAAATTTGTATTAACGAAGAAATGCTGCCAAAATATACATATATATATGTGTGTGTGTGTGTGAGAGAGAGAGAGAGAGAGGAGGGGACGATATGAGGGAGAGAGAAGAGGGGAGAGAGAAGAGGGGTGAGAGAAGGGAGGAGGGAGAGAGAGAAGGAGAGAGAGGAGGAGAGAGAGACGGGGGGAGAGAGAGAAGGGGAGAGAGAGAGACGGGGGGGAGAGAGAGAAGGGGGAGAAAGAGAGTTATAATGAGTCATATCTACACCGTGGTTCAAAAGGGTTCTTAATAGTTGCAAAGAAATGCTTAAAATCAACCAGTTAGCATAATCAGCTTGAATAACTTTGTTTCATTCTGCGCCTATATATACATATATACATATATATACGAGAATCATTAAATAAAGTTCCCGGCTTTTTTCGTATGGGGACTTTTATTAATAGTACACACATGAAACTCTAGTCCCCTTCGAAGTAATCTCCTCCGGCTACAATGCACTTGTTGTTCCGTTCCAACAACTTCTTTAAGGCCCCATGGAAGTCCTCTTGTGTGAGCGTGTCAATGACCTTTGTCACAGCTTCTTTCATCTCCTCAATTCTCTCATAAGGACAGCCTCTGAGATTAGGGAATAGCCAAAAGTTACAGGGAGAAGGGTCTGGACTATAGGGAGGGTGAGCAACTGTCTTGATTAGTGTCAGTAGCTAAAGACATTTATGTACATTAGCACTGGTTTGAAAATTAATTCTGTTAAGTGTCAGTTGCATGTTTCTAATATGTAGTGCTTCGAGAATCTGTAGTTTTTGTTTATTATTTTGATGTTCTAATATTGTTGTGTTGTCGGTGAGAATTTTCCGTAATTGTGTTGTTGGGCATGAGTGTTTTTTTAAATGCTGAGCTATTGAACTTGTATCGGAAGTCAAATAGTCTGTGACAAGGATGGAGTTGTGGACTGGTGCATTGTCATGGTGGAAATGCCACTGACCCGATTTGAAGAGTGCTGACCTCTTCCGACGGAATCTCTTCCTGAACTCCCTTTAAACCTCAACATAGTATTCCTTGTTGACTGTCTGTCCAGTGGGAACCCAGTGCACGTAGATCATGCCAGAGCTGTCAAAAAAAGGATCATCAAAATTTGTGGGTGGATTTGCTCTGTCTGGCCTTTTGGGGTCTGGGAGAGCCAGCATGCTTCCATTGGGAACTCTATCTCTTGGTCTCTGGGTCATAGCAGTAGATCCAACTATCATCGCATGGCATTTTTTCCAAGTTTAAAACAGAATTTTATTGCATATCCTTCTTCTAAAGTCCAGATTGCATTTTTGAAATTCACCAACTCAGGCTTTAGTAGGGTGTATTCCAATTCCTGCTGTAGTTGTTCATTTGAATATGAAATCATTATAATTGGCCAGTCATCTCATAAGATGTATAGCAATCATCATCATCATCATCATCATATCGTGCTGGCAGCACGGATATCCCTGACCCTCTCTCGCCACTCCTCCCTATCGTTCATCGCCCTAGGTAGGTCTTCAGGACAACAACCTGTATCCTCACATAGCTGCTGAATGTACGTTCGTGCTGGTCGTCCTGCTTTTGCGCGGCCATGTGTGGGGATCCATAAGAGTACATCTCTTATGAGTTCATCTCTGCTTCTCCAGCAATGTCCTGCATGTCTGGTTCGCCTAACTTGAATAGTTTTCGTGATAGGGGGCAGGTGGCCGTACAGTTGGTGTCTTGTGGGGTGTTGCTGCCAGGACTTGTTCAGGATTGCACGCAGCATTCTTGTGTAATTGCCATCTAGTTTCTTCTCCAGCCGTTTTGTTAGCGTCCATGTAGTGCATCCATATAGCAGTATCGATGTGACCGCTGCCTGGAAGAAACTGCGTTTCATTTTATCGGTTAGGTCTGATTTCCATATAGTCGATAGCCTATTGATAGCTGTCCATGCTTTCGTTAACCTCGTTTCGATGTCCTTTTCGGTTGATTCGACGCTGCTTCCTAGGTACGTGAATTTGTCTACTAGTTTAAGAGGGGTTCCTTTTAGAGTGGAGATGTCCCCCGTTTGGTTTTCAAGAATCTACAACAATTCTAAATGCCTGTACAAAAAAGTCTGGAAACTTATTGAATATACCGCGTATATATATACATATATGTATATATAAAGTTATGTGGTAAAAGCACGTAAGCAAAAGTGCTCAACATTCCTTTGGTATGGCACAATCCATGATTATTACTATTTTGAAAATCACGAATAATCTACCTTCATGTTTCAAAAGTTGGACCATCAAGTACTAATTATATCGAAAGTGATTTGTCCATTTGAAAATTTTATATTAACATATATATATATATATATATATATATATATGTTACCAGGGACTGGAGTAGCGCCCTCCCCTACACTTCAGTATAGTAGATATTGAAAAGAGAGCCTTTGGGTCACCCTTGACTAAAGGGAGACAACTTTACTTTACTTTTTATATATATTTGTATGTATGAATGTGTATGTATGTGTATTGGTGTGTATGTGCATGCGTTTATGCGTGTAAATATGATTGTAAAAAAAATTTTAATTGAAACTTTTATTATTGTCAAAACTCATAGAGTGTATTTATTTCATGTTTTTAAACACTATCAGCCTATTTACCAAGTGTCTTAAAAATTACACGCACACACATACACACACACACACACATAGATAGATAGATAGATAGTAAGTGCTCGCTGTGTAATGTGGTTACGGTCATAGGAAACGGAAATGGACGCCCGAGTCAGAAACCTGTTAGCCTTTCAGATAGCACTAATACCCTTGGAAAAGCTTTTGAATCCAACTCTCTAGCTTTGAGGTAAATTGTCAAGCAAACTGGGCCTTCGTATAACTAGTGGACTAAGAGAAGAAAAACTCTGAATAGAAACCTGTTAAACTTCGCTTAAAACTTGATCTTGTCACATTCAGTGATTGCAGAGGGATTAGCAGAGTATATATATAATCCGAGACAATTAGTCTAAAGATTAGACTATTGATTATGGATTAGACTATCGATTAGACTATCGATAAGATGAATTTTTTTACGATGTGTTTCGTAAAGACTTTGGTTGAATTAATATTAATACTAATTTATATATTTTTTAAGATTACATTGTGTTGTGTAGGAAACCTTTCACCCCTCTTGAAAGTGAACTGTTCTGCTTCTGGAGTTGATGAATGAAGGCTTTAAGTAAGAAGCCTATCAATTGACATAGAGTAATACGCTGAGCTAGTCTTACTACTCACACGACTTTTGTACCTTGTTATTACCAGCCTAATAAACCCTTTCTTATTGTTACATGTTGTTTAGTGTTTGTCTTTAAAAACCCCAAATTAACATCATAACACATGGTTTTTATTATTTAATCTTTATCATCATCATCTTCATCATGTCGTGCCGCTTGCACGGATATCCCTGACCCTCTCTCGACACTTCTCCCTATCGTTCATCGCCTCTGGCAGGTCTTCAGGGCTATATCCCGTATCCTCATAGAACTACTGTATGTATGTTCGAGCTGGCCGTCCTACTTTTGCTTGGCCATATGCGGGGGTCCATAGCAGTACATCACTTATGAGCTCGTCCTTGCTTCTCCAGCAGTGTCCTGCATGTCTGGTTCGTCTAACTTTGATAGTTTTCGTGATGGGAGGCAGGTGGCCGTATAGTTGGTGCGTTGTGGGGTGTTGCCGCCAGGACTTGTTCAATATTGCTCGCAACATTCTTGTGTAATTGCTGTCTAGCTTCTTCTCCAGCAGTTTAGTTAGCGTCCAAGTAGTGCATCCATATAGCAGTATCGATACGACTGCTGCTTGGAAGAAACTGCGTTTCATTTTATCGCTCAGTTCTGATTTCCATATGATCGATAGCTGTCCATGCCTTCGTTAGCCGTTTGTCGATGTCTTTTTCGGTTGATGAGACACTGCTTCCTAAATAGGTGAATTTGTCTACCAGTTTCAGAGAGGTTCCGTCTAGTGTGGAAACGTCGCCTAATTTCAATTTTAAATGACTTTTAACCAATTTGTTTGCATAGTAATTTTACTATTGTTTCTACACAGTTAAATAGTTTCAATTATTGTTATCAAACACTTAACGTTCTGTTCAATTTTAATCATTTGTTTGCACTCAGGAATATGGTTACAAGATTTGCTATCTAACACTAATCATTCTATCAAACATTATTCATTGATGAGCACACAATTAAGTGTTTGCAAGTATTGCTGTGCTATGATATGCACCTTACTTCTCGAGCAGTGTCTCACACGTCTTGTTCATCTTATTTGGATGGTTTTAGTGATGGGATGTAAATTGTTGTTTCCTGGGGTGTTGCTTCCGGGATTTGATCAGTATCGTTCGTAAAATTCTTATGTCATTTTTCTCTATACGTTTTGTCATCTTCCACGAGGTACATTCAATTTTGTGTGTATATTTATATTCTATTTAATTGATGGTTTGGTTTGGTTTGGTTTCTTTGTTTAATGGCATATCAACCTTTGTAGGATATTTAATGCCAAATGTCTCCAAGAAGAACAGTAGTTGTACAATTTAACCCATAGCTAGGAGGATAAAGAGGTTTATACCTTTCCCAAGGTATTTGCCCGAAAGTGAACGTAATAGCGGAAAAATGGAGTACGAACTCGCGTTCTACGATTCCGCAGTCCCTCGCTTTAACCATTACACCACGAGGACACCCCCTCGATTTAATTGAGTCTCGAGTTACTGTTTATATTTTTAGTATTCATCGTTTTTTTTATAATTAAATCCAGTAATATTTTGAATTATAGGTCACAGGCTTTTATTTGGCTTTTTTTTTTAAAGAAGAATGCATAAAACATTATATTTGTTAATTTGTAATGATATTTTCACCGTTAAAAAAGTTTTTTTCATTGTTTTTATGAATTAATTTTTTAAATTCCCTTCTCACCGGAACATTTCTACATTATACTCAAATATATAACTGTATTTCATCAATCAGAAGAATGTCATTTTATATGGCTGAAATAAATTCATAATGAAACTACAAAATTTAATTTTTTCGTTTAATTTTGTATATATATATATAATAGTAATAAATAAATATATATATCTAATATATATTTATTTATTATTATCATTATATAATAGCTCTATCCTAGATATTGAGCACTCTACATAGTATATTGCACTAGGTTCGTCACAAACTCACAAAGGGATTTAGTGACAACCAACACTTTTAAAATATATATATTTCGTTGAACATAATAGACATTTTCTGTCTACATATTTTCTTGTTGATCCTTTCATATTGCATATGGACATATATATATATATATATATAGTCCACGCCCGATGGGTATGGGTTATGAGAAATTTCATATAAATCTATGGGAGTGATTGATGTTTGGCTATTGTTATAAATTATTTTTCAGGTTTATATAATAAAACTCACATAC
>CAUZXS010003136.1:0-45000 GCA_963585895.1 Sepioteuthis lessoniana
CCGGTCCTTCGCTCAACAGGTTCCTACCTGGAGTAACTGGAGAATTCCACAAACTAAAAAACAATATCTTCAATGCCCAAAACATTCCTCATAAATCCATAAAAATCATGGCCCAAAACAATGTATCACAATTCCATAAAATAACAATACATCAAAATGTATCACAATCTAAAACGCATGCAGTAAACCACCTAAAATAGACCACGCAAAAATATCTATTAGCAATGTGTTACTCTTTTTATTCGTTATTAATTTTCTGTTACCGAGCCTATTGGTCTGTAAACTCTTGAGGGACATGCTTTACCTGATCACACCCTCACCGGGTTGCTTTTCAATTTAATCAGGAACCCTCGTGGCTACTAAGATATAGGCACATCGCCTTGTCCAGATTCGTTTCACTTCGCCGAATCACGCACGAATCCAAAACATCATCGGGGCTGAAAGATCCAAGACATCATCCACAACCTATTGGAGCAGGCCACGCCTTTCTTTCCTTTATTCCATCAACCTATATCTCCAATCTGAAAATTCTGGCCACCACAAGCCTTCAACAAATCCATGGGACGGTGAATTCTTCTCTAGAATTACTTCTTACTGTATGCTCAAAAACAATCCGTAACACAACTTGGATGAATCTCTGTCCTAATCTCGAGTCAGCCTACGATTCGCTCGAAAACAGAAATTTAAAAAAAGTATTTCCTATTCCACGAAAACTAAATCTTAAAAAAAAAAAAAAAATTTAGAATCAACATAAATTTTAAAATCTACATAAACTTAATATTAAATCCCCTGTGAACGGTTTTCGTCAAATTTCATAATATGAAACAGAAGAAAAAATTCTAATGTCGCCTTTTAACTCAAACAAACTCTTTTTTTCTTTCTTTTTCAATATGTCCACCATCAAAGTTCACAAGGTTTAAACAAATGTTCAGCTTTTCTTTTTGTTCAATCTATGCACTGTCTATTTTTCCTAAAAAAGTTCGTTTTCTTTCTTTCTTTCTTTCTTTTTTATGTTGTGTTCATCAGTGTTCAAGTTTCTTTTTTTCTCTTCTTTTTTTTTTTGTCTTTTTCCATTGTCCTGTCATCCTCACTTTTTTTATTAAATCACTCATTCACTATTTTTTAACCTTATATCTGTCTCTCTCTATCTTTACCTTAATATAGTAACTATGGGTTCGTGCACCCTCGTTTATTCGATTTCTAACAAGTATTTCCACAAAACAAGCATGGTTCGTTAATCAAATTTTTCCAATAATATTCTTTCTTCTTTCAGCAATTATCTCTACAAAAGCATAGCTCGTATCCAACCATAATTTCTTCATTTTTACTTATTCCGACTACGACAACAAAATACTAGTTTCTTGCTTACTTTCAAAGATGAGTTAAAATATCCTGGGGTTTCTTTTCCCAAGCCACCCAAAATTTTTATTGTTTGTTTTTTTTTTTACTTTTTTTCAATAGTTAACGAGGTTACATATGTATTCATCTATTTGGTCAACCATGCTTCTCCCTCGAGAAGAATTCAAAACCGAGTCCATAAATTTTTCGGTACATACAACGAATTAGGTCAAGATTTTGCACACATACACCCTAATCTCCCATCCCCTGTTTCAAAATATCCTCTTCAACACAACGGTCTGGCCTCCTACCAAACCCCAAAAATTCTCAACCCCATTCCAGGGGAAGCTTCACAACCGGTCTGGCCACTAACCAATACCTCAATAAAATCTCAAACCCATTCTTAGGGGAATTCACAAAAATGCCGGCCGGGCCATTAACCAGTACCTCAAATTTTCGACCCATTCTTAGAACTCGCAAAACGCTTCCAATTTCCGCAACTTTTCCAACATCGAACCCATCCCACATTCCTAACTACGGATCCAAAGGTATATGAGCATTCTCCCGACAAATATATCATTGATGCCCCGGAATCTTCCACAGCTCGGATTAAACTCCTAATTTCAAATCACTATGCGTTACGACAGCATTCACAAGTTACTACAAAATTTCATTCACAAAAATATTTTTTACTATCAAATTCATTCATAAAAATTAAAATTCACAACCCAAGTGGAAGTTTACATTATGACCCGTCAATCATTTTAACACAGGGACAGTATATCTGTCTACAGGGGTAATCTTTCTTTCTTTCATTTCACAGCAACCTGCTTGTATATTTCCCTCTTTTTTCTCTCTCCCTTACTTCCTTTCTACATTACATATAGTAGTTTTCATCATTTTTCTATGCTTTATATGTAGAGCTCAATCGTTTTTTTTTCTAAAATTATTTCAGTTATATCTTTTAGAAAGGCCAAATAACATTAATATATAAACCTACAAGACTCATTTTACTTCCTTCTTGACATTATTATTTTTTTTATAATCATTTCAAATTCTGTCAGCACAAAACCCTAATAAGAACGATAGAGAGAACAAATTACAATATTCGAGCAATTTACTTACAGTCATTCAAGTGTTTCTCTCTTTTTTTTTCTTTCTTTTTTTTCATCTTTTCTGTTTTTCGTTGTTGGTCTCTTCCGGTTTTCATCTTTCTCCAAATTTGTTGCATTTTTCTTTGTTCTTTTCCTCTATCTCTCCATTTTTCTTCTTTCTTATCGTGTCTCGTTCGTTCTGTTTCGTTCTTGCTTCTTTTTTTTTTTTCTTCCTTTTTTCTATCAGATTCATTCCAGCTTTTCTTTTCCTCTATTTGTCAAAATATTTATCCACCGTTTCCTTGATCGTTTAGGTTCAAACTCAGGTTCGATACCACGTCATTTGGGCATGAACTGGCGTTTAGCACCAAATCGTATAAGTTGTATAGCCACATATATATATATACAAATATAAGCGGAAACATAATCAAAGATAATGACGAACTTTAATGAACGAACGAACACACTTCTCTATAAAAATATGTATCTCTCACACTTGATACTCGAAAGGGTTGATGTTTCTATGGGGTGTGAGAGATGGTTGGAAAAAGGGATAGACTGCTATATTGACAAAACTTTTCTCTTTCATGCTGTGTTATCTTCAAGAACCCACTTAGCACTTCTTCCGTTAGTTTGGGTTGCTGAACTGGGGTCACTGACGGCCACAGCCCTCAGTCTGCAATCTGGCTCTCACTCTGGACTTCCAAACTAACTCAACTGCCGCTGGCACCTGCCGATATCCTTTCATAACGGCCACTTGCTTCCGCTTCTTCTTCAACTTATTTACACAGGTGCATCTCTGATTGACGGCTTAGTTAAGGGTCAATATAATACATATATATAATATGTTATATATTTATATATAATATATTATAAATATTTTATATATTATATATATATATATATATATATATATATATATATACATATATATATATATAATATATTATATATATATAATACATTATATGATATATATATATACATATATATATATTTATATATATATATTGTATATAATATATTATATATATATAATACATTATATAATATATATGTATACAATATATTATATATAAATATAATACATTATATGAGATATATATATATATATATATTTATATATATAATATATTATATATATATAATACATTATATAATATATATATATATATTTATATATATAATATATTATAAATAATATATTATATATACATATAATATATATACACTATATTATATATATATATAATATATTATACATATGATATATATATATATTACACATATATAATATATTGTATGTATATATATTTTATATATACATATATCTTATATATATGCATTTTGTATGTATATATATTATATATATATATCTTATATATATCTATATCTATATATCTATATCTATATATATATTTTATATCTATCTATATATATATATAATTTAAAAATATATATATATGGTTATATATATATATATATATATATATATATATATATATATATATATTGGCATGGTTTCTTTGTTTAATGGCATATCAATATTTGTGGGTTATTTAATACCATTTTCGTAGATTGGCTTGGTTTGATTTTATGGCATATCAACCATAGTAGGTTATTTAATGCCAAATCCTCTTTATACATATATATATTAACTATATAGGATTTAGTTTAGTTTGGTTTTATGGCATATCAACCATTGTAGGTCATTTAATGCCAAATCTTTTTTTATACATATATGCTAGATATGATTTGTAAACACATTTTGTTGATAACATTTTTATACGGGCGTGAGCTTTTTTTTCACAGTTACACGGTTTTACTTATTTCTATCTAATATGACTACACAGTTAAACATAAAAACAGTTTTATTTCAAACAATTCACTTTACCATAAATTGTTTCACACAGTTAAATGATCAAACAGTTCTATTTCTAACAATTCAGTTTTGCATGTCAACAAAGTTAAATGGTTCCAAGTATTGTTATGTATCCCTAATAATTCAATTAAACATCAGTCATTTGTTTACATACAGTTAAATACAAAAACAGTTCTATCTCAAACAACAAAATTTAGCATAAGTACACAGTTCAAATATCAAACAATTCTATTTGACTCATAGATAAGTCCCAATCAAGTGCTACCACACCGGGTCTGAGTGGACCGGGGAGTAATGACAATGAAGGGGTACTCCACATTTCCCAAATCTCCAATACTGGAGCTTCACCATCAGATTGTTGAATGTCAAATCAGGACATTCGTTGGGTGAGTCTTACCTCTTTGCAGAGATGCAGTCGATGTATTCTGCAGCCTCCCCCAGCCAATTGGACTACATCCTTGTAGAATAGCAATAGTAAAGTAAAGTAAAGTTAGCGACCATAGTCGAGGGTGACCCGAAGGCTCCCTTTTCGATAGCTACTACACCAAGGTGTAGGGGAGGGCGCTACTCCATTCCCTGGATTGCTCCACTTTACCCTTGAACCGTACCTTATAATGCTGAGTGTTAAGCAAGGTGGTATCAAGTTCCATTTTTAAAGTCTTTGGTATGACTCGACCTGGGATTGAACCCAGATCTCCCGGGCCATTGGCGAACACTCTAACCGCTGGGCCAATAGCAATAGTGGTACTATTTAACTAATAGATGGAGGGAGAGGTACTTTTCCCAAGGTTTAACATATAAGACGACTGGAGTTCGAACTCGCTTACCACGAGTTTGCAGTTCAACACGTTAGCCCCTGCGCCAAGGAGACTCTTCCTTCTCAGTTGGTCTAACACATTCCCTAGGTGTTTCCATTTAAGATTTTACCGCCAAATATTGCCTCGAATTTTTCAACCACGCACGCGCAGAGATAGATTTATTTACTAAACGTTTTGCTTAGATATGGCACAAAGCCGTATGAGTGGAGCACCCAGTGAGATTCAAACTCACTCGTGAAGGTTTGCTACTTTACCCTGCTCACCATTACAATACCCGAGGTGCCCAAGCGCAGAGATTGATTTGATATTTTCAATAAGCACCGATCGCAGCGCATTTTACAAGACATTCATATGGTATTCCAAAGTCGGCGGAAGTTCTATATTCCGTTGGCGTGGGCGAGCTTGGCTGACAAAATGGGGCAGGGTTAAAATCTCACGGTACAGTCACAAACTGATGCACCGGAAGAGGGTGACCTGTGAACTGCATGACAGTTATTTCCGCTCGATGATGATCAAAACATGCCATTCCAAAGACGGCGGAAGTGGCATATTCCGTTGGCCATTTGTGGGAAGAGATTGAGTGGACGTCGAACTATTATATAACTCAGTGCACAGGAAGTTCAATGAGAGTTGGAGAAATGATGCTGTTGAGAAAACAGCACCCAGTAGAAGGGGCTCTCGGGGCCCCCGATTGAGCAGTTTGAGATCAGATGAGTTGGGGATCAGACGAGTTGGAGAGAAGATGCTGGAATGAGAACATATCCCAGAGAGATTGGGCCCCCAGTTGAGCAGTCAGGAGAACGGGAAAGAAACGCTGATGGCCATAAGAGTGGGGGTCAGTATGTTGCAGTTCTGTTCGGTCTCCAACATCCTCTCACACACAACCCTTTCAAATGAAGCGAGAGGTATATTTTTCTAAAGAAGTGTCTTCGCTCGTCGTTATTGTGTTCAATATGTTTCTACATGTATATCTGTATAGTTGCATATGTATTATGTGGCTATACAACAGTTTGAGGAGGAACAAAGAACTGGCCAAACAATGTGCTTGGACAAAATGGAATGATATCGAACCGATTAAATTATCGTGGAAATCCTTAATTGCAATGGAACCACTGGCAATATCATTCCTTCTTCGCTTTACATATGATCTCTTACCAAATGCAACCAACCTAAAATTATGGGGACATACTGGTTCGGATCTGTGCTTTTCATGTAAAAGTGATCGGTGTACCTTGCGCCATATACTATCTACATGTCCACAATTGCTTCAGGTGTACACATGGCCACATAACAAGCTGTTAGAGGTGGTGAAATAGTTGTTAAGAGCACAATGTGATACAGCAAACCAGCAACCTGTTACAGTCAAGGAACCCATTATTCAGTTTCACAAGGAAGGTGAATGCCCTGTGGGGAAACAAAAAAAAAATCCCAATATGAAGCTACTGAATGGAGCTGGTGACTGGAAAGTTTCAGTGAATCTCAAGACATCTCTACAATTTTCAGTTCACATTATTCAAACCGAAAAGCGGCCAGATATCATTGCGTGGTCCGATTCAAAGAAAACTGTCCTCTCATAGAATTAACTGTCCCCTGGGAAGAAAACCGGGAGGAAGCACTTGAGGGGAAGAAAAACCGATATGAAAAACTGCGTGCCGACTGCGGAGAAAAGGGTTGGATATACCATGTGATTCCTATTGAGGATGCTTGTCGTGGTTTTCTAAGACACTCAAGCATTTCGTTTCTTTCAAAAATAGGAATCACTGGCCGCAGTTTGAAAATTGCCTCATATCGTCTTCAGGCCACGGTGCAATATGTATCAAGTTGAATTTGGTCGAGAGCGAAAAGTCTTCAGCATGAATGAAACATACGGGAAACCAACATTCCCGTGTGATTACGTAACATCAAGAAACGGTTACTTCAAGTACATAATGACATCAACGCTGAAAGTAAACATATTTTAAAAAATCCCAAACTCCACTAAAAGTGTACGTCTTTCCTTTGATCCTTTACCGATTGGCTGTACTTCCTCTTCCTAAGGCACGTCGGTTGGCTCTTCAACCATCCCTCACCAGATCACTCTGGGGGAGGCCGAAGGCCGATGGTCAGTAGACAGGTCTGCATTCAACGTACACGCAATGGGGTTCTGGGTATGCCTGGTCTGGAGAGCCATTGGTTCGCTGAAAGACTTGCATACTTGGGGCTATACTTATCGGGGGATGCGGTGTGGAGACGAAAGGCGAGTAGGACTTTTCCTTGTCTCAAGTCAGATCCCAAGTCGACGTAAGCCGAAGGGCGAAGCATCGTTTGTCCGCGAATGCCGTACGGCCCTTCGTAACCTTTCTGGGTCCAGTGACATTTCACGGCCTCGGAAAGAGCTATATCGGAAACTAGTGGTGCGTTCCACTACGGACCATCTCAGTGAATGTTGCGGCTGGACGGCGGAGGAGGTCCGCTCCCATTGGAATTGGGCGCAAGGTTCGGGCTTCAATTCCGAGTTCTCGCTCACATTGTGGCTTGCACAGAACGCGTTGCCCCTTCTCAGCTTGAATTTCAGAGCGGGCGTGGCAGACATGCCCGATTGTGCTCGCTGCAGCAGTGGTTTGGAAGAAACGGCTGAGCACACCTTCTACTACTGCGAACGAGTTCGTCCATTCTGGGATCACGTTGATGAGTGGACGGTTCACATCGAACCCAAGCAGCTCGTGCTGCTAGACATTGGTTACGTCGTAGACAACGTTCTGCCGCCGTTGCAGGGTGAGAAGCGTGTGGTGCTTCTCGCGATCCTAGCTGTAGCCAAAATGGTGATTTGGACGACGCGAAAGAAGGGATTGTATGTCGATGCAAACTTTTCTCATCGTGATCTGATATTGTTCTTTAGGTATAAGCTTAGGGTTAAGATCAGATGTGATAGAAAACGCTTGGATCGCATAACATTCGACAAAAGGTGGGTGAATGCAGCGAGCCTGGTCGTACGAAAGGGGGAAATGTTGGAGTCATCCTTCCCTCCTCTTCCTGCGCATGGTGTCTGCGATCCGTGTCCTTCGGGACCCGATCCCGAGTAAGTAGACTTAGTTTTCCCTTGAATACCTGGTTAGCAGTGTGTTGTGAGTCATCATCCCCTTCACCTAGTGGTTAGCTATGGGTAAATAGTAGGACGGACTAGGTTCTTCAGCCTTGGTGAGGCAACTAGTCTAGGAGAAGGAAAACTCTGAATTCAAACCTGTTAAAACTCCGCTTAAAAATTGACCTTGTGTCATATCCTGCCCGAGCGGAGGGGTTGGTAAATAGTACCAAGGGGGGTGTCCTCGTGGTGTAATGGTTAAAGCGATGAACTGCGGAATCGTAGTACGCGAGTTCGTACTCCAGTCGCGCTATTACGTTCACTTTCGGGCAAATACCTTGGGAAAGGTATGAACCCCCTTATTCTCCCTCCAGCTATGGATAAATAGTAGGACGGACTAGGTTCTTCAGCCTTGGTGAGGCAACTAGTCTAGGAGAAGGAAAACTCTGAATTCAAACCTGTTAAACTCCGCTTAAAAATTGACCTTGTGTCATATCCTGCCCGAGCGGAGGGGTTGGTAAATAGTACCTAGTGGTTAGCCTCCAATATCTTCCCTATCCCTATTTTTTTTATACTTCCACCCTCACTTCAGCCCACCTCTTCTGAAGATCTTGGAACCTCATCAGAATAAATTCATCTTACCGGTCCTCACCGCGCTCGAACTTGCTTTTTCTTCCCCTACCCCATTAGATCAGATCCCCCTCAAACTTCGGCGTTCTCGGACACTGGAAAATAGTCGGCCTCCATATCGTAGAAGGGGGATGGGAGGGCAACCAAACGGGGAATTTTTTCGTTTCGGGTTTTTTTTTCTCCATCCTCAACATACAACATTTTGTAAATAAAATCATGTTTTGTAAATAAAATCATACATTTATTTGTAAATAAAATCATACATTTAAATATAAATCAATACAACATATATGTATATATATATATTAATTTATCCAATATATATATATATATATATATATATATATTTGTACGTATGTATTTATTTATACTAGATATACATTACTTCACAAATATATATATATATATATATTTATGAAATATGCATATATATAATCATTGGTCTAGTGGGTAGAGTGTTTGCCAATGGTCTCCCGGACCATTGGCAAACACTCTACCCACTAGACCAATGATTATATATATGCATATTTCATAAATATATATATACATATTTGTGAAGTAATGTATATCTAGTATAAATAAATACATACGTACAAATATATATATATATATATATATATATATATATATATATTGGAAAAATTAATATATATATACATATATAAATATATGTTGTATTGATTTATATACGTTCATATATTGTATAAACTAATATACATATGTAAATATTATACGGATTATATATATATATATATATATATATATATATATATATATATAAAAGTGAAATGGTCCTCCTTCTCTTTCCTTTCTATTTCCCTCTCTCTCCTTTTTTGTTGTATTTTATTTTCTTGTTGGATCTGATAAAGTCCTGTTAAAATTCTTTGGAGTTTTGGCTCATATCAATACTCTTAACAGGATGGAAATAAATCAATTATCCTAATGTGACCGAATTTTTTTTTCTGGAAAAACAATATATATATATATATATATATATATATATATATATATATATATATATATAGTATGTTGGATTGCTATAGTACTAAGGGAGATAATCTTTTAGGAGTTATCGGCCTTTGACCGGAAAAGTGTAAAAGGCAAAAAGAATTTGCAGATAATACACACGAGCACATCGCAGCTCTCTTTTGATTCCGTTTCCATTCGCTGGTCAAAAGTCGGCCTTCACCAAAATAAAAGTTCCAAATATAATTACAAAAACATCTTCGACTTAATTGTTTTGCTATAACAGCAGTTATAATAATTGGCGACGTGGATCAGATAAAACATAAGAACAAGGATTTTTTTCCTTTTCTTTTATCATGGAGAACCCAATCCAACAGCTTCAGTTTCAACCGTAAAAAATTCATGGAATTGTTCACGAACTGAACTGCAAACACAACTCCAACATGTTATCGTAAAATGCATAAAATCTCTTCTGATTCACCCATTTTACTCTTCATTGTTTTAGGGCATACAGTAAGAAGTAATTCTAGAGAAGAATTCACCGTCCCATGGATTTGTTGAAGACAGAATTTTCAGATTTGAGATATAAGTTGATTGAATAAAGGAAAGAAAGGCGTGGCCTGCTCCAATAGGTTGTGGATGATATCTTTGATCTTTCAGCCCCCAATGATGTTTTCGATTCGTGCGTGATTCGGCGAAGTGAAACGAATCTGGACAAGGCGATGTGCCTATATCTTAGTAGCCACGAGGGTTCCTGATTAAATTGAAAAGCAACCCGGTGAGGGTGTGATCAGGTAAAGCATGTCCCTCAAGAGTTTACAGACCAATAGGTACGGTAACAGAAAATTAAAAATGAAAAAAAAAGAGTAACACATTGCTAAAAAATATTTTTGCGTGGTCTATTTTAGGTGGTTTACTGCATGCGTGTCAGATTGTAATACATTTGGATGTATTGTTATTTTATGGAATTGTGATGCATTGTTTTGGGCCATGATTTTTATGGATTTATGAGGAATATTTTGGGCTTTGAAGATATTGTTTTTTAGTTTGTGGAATTCTCCAGTTACTCCAGGTAGGAACCTGTTGAGCGAAGGACCAGGGCGTGATCATAAGGAATCCACACGAAATGTATTGCTGGAATGACCAGGGTTACTAGGTTTGCGACCATGATCTGGGACCAGAGAAAGGTCCTTTTATGGTTTTGAGATTCTTGAAGGAATTGCAGAGGGTGCTATTGTGTTTTTGGAGGATGAGAGATGCATCAGTATTGTACATTGATGCATGCATGTCGGGATAGCCAACCATTCAAAGAATAGTATGAAATAGATTTAGATAATGATTAGACTGGGCAAGTGTTACATAGTGAGAAGGTCACCTAATTGTTTTAAGATTGTATTATTTTTGCAGTTTTTCAAGTAATTTCTTTTTGTATTTTTGCTGTTGTTGTCCTTGAGCATTATTTGTAAGATGTGTGTGTGTGATGGGGATGGAGAGGGACGAGAGGAAAATGTCCACAGCTTGACATCTTGAAAAATAACAGGGGTGGTGAATTTTATATATTGCCCCTTGACCAATACGTAAATCAGAGATGCACCTGTGTAAATCAGCGGAAGAAGAAGCGGAAGCAAGCGGACGTTATGAATGTATATAGGCAGGTGCCGGCGGCAGTTGAGTTAGTTGGGACAGGAAGGCCAGAGTGAGCGCCAGATTGCAGACTGAGGGCTGTGACCCTCAGTGACCCCCGGTTGAGCAACCCCAGCTAAGATGCGGAAGAAGTGCTAAGTGGGTTCTTGAAGATAACACAGCGTGCTATGGTCAAGAGAAAAGTTGTGTCAATATAGCCGTCTGTTCCTGTCTCCACTCCACTAAATACTCCCCAGTAATCATATTCCTTCTAGAGACTCACCTCAAAAGCAACAATACCATCAAGATTAAAAATCATGTTTCATACCAATATATCTAACATCCCGCCGATAGACCTTGTGGTGGTTCATCGGCAATCATAAATAATAATACTCCACACCGCGAAATCAAACTAAATACCAATCTGCAACCAGATGCTATATCAGCAACCCTCCACAAAACAATAACAGTGTGTTCAATATATATTCGTCCAAGCGAAGAAATCAAAGAATCAGAGTTAAATAATGTGATAGAGCAATTACCAAGACCCTTCATTATAATGGGAGACTTCAATAGTCATGAGATTTGGGAAAGTAAGAAGACAGATAAGAAGGGCAAAATAATTGAATCCCTATTAAATAAGCATCAGTTGTGCATAAACATTAATAGAACAAATACATATCTCCACCCAGCAACAGGCATATACTCTGTAATAGACTTAACAATATGTGACCCTAATCTGTTTCTAGATTATGAATGGAAAGTGGATGATAACATGCGGAAGTGACAACTTTCTCATTTTATTACAAAACAAGACGAATAAACTAAACAAAAGAACTCCAAGCTGGACTCTTAAAAAGGCTAATTGGGATGAATTTAAAACGTTATGCCTAACTGATCTAATCCCAGAAGCCAACAAAAACAAAGAGGAAGACTTACTATATTTTACCAATACACTACTAAACATTGCAGAAAGACATATACCGAAAAGTTCCACCTCACCAAAACACAATAGGCCATGGTTCAATGAGGAGTGTCAAAAGGCTGTGAGACTACGAAGAGTAGCATTAAAGAAATTTAAAATAAATCCTACTAGAGAAAATTTAAACAATTATAAAAATAGCGGAGCCAAAGCCTGAAAAATTATCAAAGACTCCAAACGGAGTACATGGAAAAAATACGTTGTCCAAATAAATAACAGCACAAAACCAAAAGAAGTATGGCAGATGATTCTAAAAATAACTGTCAAAAATAGCAACTCTCCTATCAAATATCTTATTCATAATTCATAATAATGTGAAAATTACTGACGAGAAAAGATATAGCAAAACATTTAACCGAAATTTTCTCGCAAAAATCATCTTCCAGAAAATAAAAGCAAAAGTAGAAAAAGTAAAAATCAAATTTCAAAACAAAAATACTGAAAATTACAACTAACCTTTCCTCGTGGTGTAATGGTTAAAGCGATGAACTGCGGAATCGTAGTACGCGAGTTCGTACTCCAGTCGCGCTATTACGTTCACTTTCGGGCAAATACCCTTGGGAAAGGTATGAACCCCCTTATTCTCCCTCCAGCTATGGGTAAATAGTAGGACGGACTAGGTTCTTCAGCCTTGGTGAGGCAACTAGTCTAGGAGAAGGAAAACTCTGAATTCAAACCTGTTAAACTCCGCTTAAAAACTGACCTTGTGTCATATCCTGCCCGAGCGGAGGGGTTGGTAAATAGTACCTTTCTCTATCACAGAATTAAAGAAATCCCTCGACAAGGCCCATAATACTGCAGTTGGACCAGATAAAATCTGCTACCAATTCTAAAAAGAACTACCCGAAACCAAAAAAAAAAAAATACCTCCTACAAATCTTTAATAACATATGGGACAGCGGTGACATCCCTAAAATATGGAAACAAACCACAATTATAGCGATACCAAAACTTATGAAAGACAATAAAAAAAATCTACAGACCCATTACTCTTAGTAGGTGTGCGTGCAAAACACTCGAGAGAATGATCAATGATTTGGTACCTGGAAAGTAACAAATTAATAACAATATTAATTTGGCTTTAGAAGCCGAAGAAGCCCTATAGATAATCTGATACGATTGGAAATATTTATCAGAAAGGCTTCAATTAAAAAAGAACATTTAATGGCAGTTTTCTTCGATCTCGAAAAAGCATATGACACAACATGGAAGTACGGCATAGTAAGAGATCTTAAAAACCTTGGGCTAGAAGGTAGAATGGCTGTATTTAAAAAGAAATTCCTACAAGATAAAATATTTCAGAATAAGAAATATCTTGTCTGAAGAAAAAGAACAAGAAATGGGTGTACCTCAAGGTAGTATATCGTCTGTTACGCTATTCAATATAAAAATAAATGATATTGTATAAAAACGTTAATGGCGGAACAAACTGTTTGTTTGTGGATGATTTCTTCATATGTTATAGAGCTAAAAACATGAACCACATAGAAAGAAAACTCTAGATCTGCCTCGATAAACTTCATAAATGGACCACAGAGAATGGACTAAAATTTTCCAAAGAAAAGATGAAATGTGTCCACTTCTGCAATCAACGGAAACTCCACCTTGACCCGGTACTTAAACTCGATAACACCAAAATCCCAGTTGTAGATCAGTACAAATATTTTGGAGTCATGTTTAACCACAAACTCTCCTTCATTCCTCATATTAAATATTTAAGAACAAGATGTAATAAAACAATTCAAATACTCAGAACAATAGCACACACTGAATGGGGAGTAAGCAAAGAAACATTATTGAAACTTCCTAGTTCTCTAATCAGATCAAAACTTGACTATGGTTGCTTTATATATGGAGCAGCCAGAAAAACCTACTTGAAAGAAATAAATACCATCTCTACCAAGGACTTAGACAAGCCCCTGGAGCCTATAGCACCTCTACTGTTGAGAGCTTATATGCAGAAGCAAATGAACCATCTCTTAAATTAAGACGGGAAAAACTTGCTCTGCAATACTATCTAAAACTTGCCCTCTAAATGCAGCTTTCAGTAATACTTTTCAACAACTGTTCACGGAGCAATTTCAGCAAAAAGAAGCAACCATAAAACCCTTCAGTTTACGGATAAAAAAGATCATGCAATAAAATCACTTAGATCAAACACATATTCACAAAAAAAACTCTATTTTCTATACCCCACTTGGATTATAAATCAAGCTAAAGTAATTCTCAATCTTACCAAATATCCAAAATTCAATACTAATCCAATCATATACCAATCCGAAATACTCAACACAAAAAAATAACCACCCAGACTATTTTATGTATATACAGATGGTGCAAAAAAACGAAAATAGAGTTGGATGCGTTGCCATGCTAAAAGACCGTAAAAAATGAAAAAGAATAACAAACATAGCTTTCATATATAGTGCCGAAATAGTCGTTGTTAATTTGGCACTTGACCTAATAACTACAACCAACCACAATAAATTCATTATTTTCACAGACTCTTTATCTGTACTTACTGCCTTAAAAAATAAAAACATAACTGACCCTTTAATCACACAAGTATTAAACCGAGTATATCATTTATCCAGATATAAAGAAATAATCTTCTGTTGGATCCCAAATCATCTTGGTATACCAGGAAATGACAGGGCTGACTCGGAAGCAAAAAAGCTCTAAAAGATACAATAATACCAACAAAAATACCATATACCGACTATAAATTGGTGGTGAATAAAATTATCTTTAAGAAGTGGCAAGATCATAGGGACACAAATACAATAAAATACACATTTTTTTTAGCTTTAAAATAATCAACCCCAAAAACATAGATAAGAACATTCTAGAAATTTCACATCAAAATCGCATTAACATTGAAGTTACACTTTTATATTTTAAAACCAACCAGCTAAAAACACAAATAAGAACATCCTAGATAACAGAAAAATATTTAGGCCCTAAAATAAATAAGTAATTACACGAATCTGATTGGTCAAGAAATGTCCGCGTGCTTGAATATGGACCTCCAATAAAACTTAACAAAATCCTATTTTTGATCCGCTTTAGTTTAGTTCGCTTGATGGGTTTGTGACAGACCAAATGCGGTATAATTTGGAGAGTGCTCAATATCTGTGATTGAGCTAATAATAATAATAATAATAATAATAATTAATAAATAAATAAATATTAGTTTTTATATTATTTTAAGAAAAAAAAACAATATTCGGTCACATTAGGATAATAAATTTATTTCCATCCTGTTAAGAGGATTGATATGAATCAGTGACTCCAAAATGATTTTTAACAGGACTTCGAACCAGGGAATAAAATAAAACAGGATGGAAATAAATTTATTATCCTAATGCGACCAAATTTTGTTTTTTTCTTGGAATGATATTATTTGTTCTGTGAATTTATTTACATTGAGCTCTTTACCAGGAATATTTAAATATTCGAAATTTGAATAATTTATTTGTCCTGACGAAATTGTTCCCTACTCCGGAATTACTAGACTGAAGAATACCTATTAGTTTTTATTTATTGTCTTCTCTGCGCAGTGGCTTGAGCCCAAAAAGGGTAATTCTTTCAGCAGTTTGTGCCAGTTCCAAAAAATCCTATCATTTCCTTTCGGTGGTTGTAATATATTGCTGTTGTGGGTGTTAGTATGTTCTATGACTTTCTTTAGCACCGACATTCTACAACCAGCAGAGACTACACCGACGTTATACAACAATTGCGAGACTACACCTGTACATCTTTCGTGTACGATTTGCACATTAAAACCTGAACTTCAAACTTATCCACTCGTGTCTGTCATTTGTCTAGTCCTCTGTCAATCAATTGTTATATAAATAAGGAATGATTTTTTTTTATATTAATCATTTCTCCTTTATCATATTTTATCATTCAGCTTGGTTGGGCTTTGAACTATTCGGGTTAAGAGTTCAGGTGCATAGTTATTGGTTACAGTTTTACGCTTGCGCGGAAGGGATATGACAATCACCATTGTCATAATAAACCCCCAGACAGGAAATGAGGCTGGAGTGTGGATAACGTCATGCCCGGAAGAGATGCTCCTGAGAATTTGAGGATTTTGAAAACGAGTCAGTTGAGAGTTGAGATTGGACCAAGGAGTTGAGTAGTTGGGGATTCGGCCATTGAGTCGAAGAGTTGAGTTTTTCGGACCTCTACCGGCTGAGATGAATTGAGATCTTAAACATCACAAGATGCTCCTCGTATTGCTATGGACTGAAGTCAGAAACTAATAAACCGTTTGTACTTGAAACGACAGAGTCCGCCTGTGTATTGTATTCGCCTGTTTTGTGTTTCGTATCTGTATTTGTATTACTATTACGGACATCACCAAATTGTGGGGGGTGTCCTCGTGGTGTAATGGTTAAAGCGATTGACTGCGGAATCGTAGTAAGCGAGTTCGAATTTCAGTCGCGCTATTACGTTCACTTTCGGGCAAATACCTTTGGGAAAGGCATGAACCCCCTTATCCTCCCAGCTATGGGTTAAATAGCACCACTACTGTTCTTCTAGGAGAATGGCTTTGGCATTAAATAACCTACAAAGGTTGATATGCCATTAAACAAAGAAGCCAAAGCCAAATTGTGGCTACGAGTTGTATGAAACACAACCACACACACAACTGTTTGCGGGATCGACGCATTTATTGTGGTCCCACAACAAACGGTGACCTCCGACGTGAGTTGACAAGCGACTTATATATATATATATATATATATATATATATATATATATATATAAGCAATATACATATACATATATATTTCTACCAATCCAAACACACACACACGCACACACACATATATATACACTGGAACACTCTTTTTCAGGGTTCTTAATTTTCTTTTAACTCCCTTTTACGTCTGAAAATTTATATATATATATATATATATATATGTGTGTTTGTGTGTTTATATATATATATATATAAACATATATTAATATATATATATATATATATATATATATATAAACATATATATATATATATATATATATATATTAATTTTCAGGCGTAGGGTTGAGTTCTCCGGAGAATGAAGTAATCGTGTTGCCATTAGCGTTTATTGCAAGCCTCTTCATATATGAATTGAGGTCTCGGTAGCCGTTAAACGGATGTATGTAAACAATAGTAATTGTGATTCATAACCGTTTAAAATTTACTTCGATGCTACTAGCTCCTCGTGGCTAAAGGGTTAGAAGCTTGGATTGGCGATTGAGTCAACCAGGTTTCGATCCCAGCTACGGGAAACTAATATGTCTAGCCATAATGATGAGTTCCGATAGAACGAAACAGATCTGTCTGTGGATGACTATATATATATATATATATATTGCAATCCATATTTGCTGTTCTTCACCCTCAAATTAATTGTGTATGTCATTCGAAGAGACGAAGATTATATTCTTTGCCGAATTAAATTTATGATGACAATTTAACCCGGTTTAAGTTTTCTAACTGCATTGTATACGCTCTGTATGTGAGTTTTTTTTATATAAACCTGGAGAGGGAATATGTAACAATAGCCATACATTGAGCACTTCCTATAGACATATGGAATTCCTAATATTTCTATACACGAATAATCCACACCCATTGTCTTCGGACGCCAACTGGATATTACTGATAGGTATATATATATTTATATATATATATATGTGTGTGTGTGTGTGTGTGTGTGTGTAGGTATATTGTAATAAATCTTTTTATATTTATATATTGAAATATACATATATTTGAATATATACATATGTATGTATACACACGCACACGTATATACATGTATACATACATTTATGTTCCCATATATATATATATATACGCACGCACACATACACACACATATATATATGTATATATGGAAATATATATATATATATATATATATATATTCTTTAAAGGAAAAACCAAAGACCGGTTATTTTAGGATTATAAATTTATTTCCATCTTGTTTTGCGTTTCTGGTGTAAACCAAAAATACGAAGAAAACTCTGGTTTAACTAGACTGAATAATACTATATATATATATATATATATATAGTTTAAAAAAAACAAAGGTTTAACCCCTGAGATTGAATGGTCTATTTTGAGAAAATCAAATACTCCAAATAGTTTTAACGGTAGATGCAATTTATGCCTTGAAGAGAAAATTTATATCTTAAAATATAAGTACCCCGATAAGTTATTAAATAAGAGAAGCGAATTGATAGCTAGATGTAGACATAAGACTAAATTTAAACTATAAAAATTTAAAAACATAGAAATAAATAGTGAAACCAGGAAAAAAAAACGTATCCAACATATGCACATAAAAAATAGGTAGCTAATTAAATGGTATCGAAATTGATATAAGCATTAATATTTCTCTTAAAAGTTAATTATCGAATTTAACATGAAAAGAAAATAAACTAAACGAATAAATAAAAAAGTTAAATTACCGTAATTATAACTGATAGAAGAAATTTGAAAAATTAAAATAAAAACGGAAATTCAATAAAACGAGGAGGTAACTCCTTAATCTCGTCCCCCCTACACCCCACGTGTTTATTCTGGTTTTAAATTTAAATTCAAATTTAAATTTAAATTTGAATTTAATTAATTATCCATTGGGTCTGAAGAAGTCCTGTATTAATTTTTTTTCTTCATGTTTTTGGTTCACACCAGAAACTGAAAATACGGGATCGAAATAAATTTATAATCATGAATTAACCGGTTTTTGGTTTTTTTTCTTAAAGATATATATATATATATATATATATATATATATATATATATATCGTCCTCTTGTGGTATTTGCAGCGTCTTTCCTATCTACATAGAATCAAATGCTTCGGGGAAATGTACGAACACTAGTATTTTCTCGAGTTTCTTTGAACTTTTTCTATTCATGTTTTCTCGGATAGTCAGATTCTGAGAAATTGTGAATCAATTTCTTCAAAAATCAAATTTTTTTTCCGGTCGCATGCCCTTGAGGAGAAAAGCTTCCTTAGTTCTATTAAATTATGTGGTCGCCTTCTGCACCCTCTTCTTCTTGGAGAAGAAGAGGGTGCAGTTTTTTGTTCATTCTTCTATTATGATTTTTTTTTAATATACACCTTAACGTAATCGAAGATGTATGTCATCAAATGTCCTTGTTCTCCATACTTCAGGAGGTATTTTGTCTTGGCCCGCAGATTTTTTGCTTTTATTTATTTATTTATTTTTTTAGCATTACTTCAAGTTATTATTCCATATGCAGCCTAATTTAATGTCTTGTTGGCTATTTAAATTTTTACTCATGCTAAACTGAATTGTTTGAAATAGAGCTGACTATTTGCATAAAAATGGTTTAGGCGTTAAATAACCTACAAAGGTTGATATGTCATAAAAACCAAACAACCAACCGATCTTTTATTAGGTTTGGTTTGGTTTCTTTGTTTAATGGCATATCGACTCTTTTTAGGTTATTTAATGCCAAAGCCATTCTCCTAGAAGAACAGTAGTGATACTATTTAACCCATAGCTGGGAGGATAAGGGGGTTCATACCTTTCCCAAGGGTATTTGCCCGAAAGTGAACGTAATAGCGCAACTCGCGTACGACGATTCAGCAGTCCATCGCTTTAACCATTACACCACGAGGACATGACATAAGGTCAATTTTTAAGCGGAGTTGAACTGGTTTGAATTCAGAGTTTTCCTTCTCCTAGACTAGTTGCTTCTCTAAGGCTGAAGAACCTAGTCTGTCCTACTGTGAAATTTACCCATAGCTGGAGGGAGAATAATTGGATTCATACCTTTCCCAAGTGCTATTATAAGTGGTATTAGTGCTATGTGAAATGCAATCAGTCTCGTCCAGGATTTGAACTCGTGTCACCGTGTCCATTTCCTACGACGATAACCATTACACCACGGGCACCTTCGAAGGTTTTTACAGTTAGTTTCTTATTTCAACGTAGGATCCTTTCCTTTTCCTCGATTGCTCCACTTTACCCTTGGTCCGTACCTTATGGTGCTGAATGTTACGCAAGTGCTATCTAATACCAAAGACATCCTTGTAGAAGAACAGCAGTGGTACTTTTCAACCAATAGATGAGGGATAAAAGGGTTCATGCCTGTTCCGAAAATGAACATAATAGTGCTACTAGAGGTTGGTTTGGTTTGGTTCTAGTTTGATTGTTTAATGGCATATTAATCTTCTTGAATTATTTCATGTCGAATCCATCTTTCTAGAAGAACAGTAGTGGTATTATTTAACCCATAGCTGGGGGCGGGGAGTGGGTTTATACCTATCCCAAAGTTATTTGTCTGAAAGTGAATGTAATAACACGACTGATGTGCGAACTCGCTTACTACGATTTTGAAGTCCAGCGCTTTATTTGTTATTTGGAGGTGCCCGTGGAGTAATGGTTATCGTCGTAGAAAACGGACACGACGACACGGGTTCAATTCCTGGCCGAGACATTGTATTTCACATAGCAATAATACCCTTGGGAAAGATATGAATCCAATTATTTTCCCTCCAGCTATGGGTAAATAGTAGGGCAGACTAGGTTCTTCAGCCTTGATGAGGCAGCTGGTCTAGGAGAGGGAAAACTCTGAATTGAAACCTGTTAAACTCCGCTTAAAAATTGACCTTGTGTCATATCCTGCCCGAGCGGAGGGGTTGGTAAATATCATGGGTCTCTACTCTCTTAGGTCATAACTTGGATCCTAAAGTTTTCTTACACTCCAAATATTAAGTTTGGTTTGGTTTTATGGCATATCAACTATTGTAGATTATTTAATGCCAAATCCTCTTTATACATATATATTAAATATATATGATTTGGTTTGGTTGGGATTTATGGCATATCAACCATTGTCGGTTATTTAATGCCAAATCCTCTTTATACATATATATTAGATATATGATTTGGAAACACATTTGTTGATAGTCACAGTTAAATGATCAAACAGTTCTGTTTCCTACAATTCAGTTTAGCATAAGTCAACAAATTTAAATGGTTCCAAGTATTGCTATGTATCCCTAACAATTCAATTTAACAACTGTCATTTGTTTGCACACAGTTAAATAATCACACAGTTCTGTTTCTAACAATTCAATTTAGCATAAATCAACAAGGTTAAATAGTTCCAAGTATTGCTATGTATCAATAGCAAGTCAACTAAACATCAGTTATTTATTTACACACAGTTAAATTGTCAAACTGTTCTATTTCTAACAATTCAACTTGACATAAATCATTTGTTTTTACTCAGTTTAAATGTCAAACAATTCTAGTTGACCCTTAGATAAGACCCTATCGTGTGCGACCACTCCAAGCCAGAGTAGTCGGTGTATTTTACAGCCCCAGCCGACTAAACTACCAACTGCTAGGGATTTCCTACTTATGCCCTTGACAGAAATGCATGAATCTTTGTTTTCCCCACCTATATATTGATAAAATGTATGACTGACAAACTGGTTTAACGGCATGTCAACACGTCTTGGGTTATTTTATGCCCGCGTTTATGGAATCGCCTACATTGTACATTTATATTTACATTTTCCGTTAATTTTTTTTTTCCGATCGATTGACGGATTTTAATTGAAATCAATCTATCTGGGGTCATTTTACGCTTAAATATTGTTAGTTAATATCTTCTTTTTTTTGTGAAATTGTTTCCTAAAAGTTTGTTTGCAAACAATTACATGGTTTCATGTCGTTTAATCAAATATAACTAATTTGCATACAATTGTATAGTTTCAAATCTTCTAATCTAATACAACTAATTTGCATATAATTGTATGGTTGGAAGTTTTCTTATTTAATAAAACTAATTTGCATAAAATTATATAGCTTCGAATTTTCTGATCTAATAAAACTAATTTGCATACGACTGTATGGTTTCAAGTCTTCTTATCAAACATAACTAATCTGCACACAATTGTATTCGCCCTGTCAGCTGGGGCTGCAGAATACGCCGACTGCATCTCTGCCGAGGGGTAAGACTGCAGCAGAATGAGGCCACCTGTTGGTCGTGGGTGCCGACCCGTAAGGCGCTAGGACGGATCCCTGGTGGTTGAGCAGTTATTGATCCGGTGACAGAGTGGTCAATGGCTTGCAATACATCCCTTTGGCCCTTACTTGGTCGGACGGGCGATCGGATTGGGCCCGATCCGATCAATCGGTTGGTCCCGACAAACCCTAGTACATATGTTTGTTTTTCTCCCAATAGTATCATACAATCTGCTCTTGTGGAACTATTCGATCTACTTTTGCGGAACTATTCCCAACCCTTTATTCCGTACGTGCGAGAAGGCAGGGCCTGAGGGTCAATTGTGCTGAGAGATAAGACTTATGACCGCTGTTAGATTGTTGCGTAATTAAAAGCAAAATTTGGCAGAGGCTCAGAATCATACTCTTTGCATGAGTATACTGGTATTATATCCCTGTCTCAGGCAAGACGAATGGGTTGCCCCCTTGGTTTATTCTCAACATATGTTGGACTCCATGGTGGGTGGTGGAGCATAGGACCAGCGAAGAATAATTAGCACTCATGGCTTCTCTTTCAAATAAAAAATTTAAACGCTCATTTATAGATACTGACAATTCAGATGATGACATGGAGGTGCCTTTCCCTAGATTCATTGTAATTGAATCTACGGAAACTCCCATTACACAACTGTCACCAGTTATAATTGAAAAATTTATTTCCAGCAACTTAACTCCAATTAATGTGAAAAAACTGAAAAAACAAACTTTACTAGTTGAGGTAGCGAAGAAAAACATGCAGACTTCCTTCTTAAAATGACGAGATTCCACAACACTGCCATAAAAACTGTTGCGTTCTGGTTAGTGAACGCTTGTAATATCGAATAAAGGACAAACCACGATATGAAAGGAAATAGAGATATATTCTCAGGAAAAAGTATATACAATAGAGAGACTATTAGTAGACAAGAACATAGGATTAGTGAATACAGAATAAAGATATAGTCCAATGATAGTATTAGCTTCTGTTATTACGGTAGCAAGTAAGGTGATCTAGTGCGATCTCCAGTCTCCAACGCTCTAATACTATTCCTATAAGAAGCTGCTCTTCACCTTCTTGTCTGCTTTATTTCTGTATGAAATATACAGAAGGCACAAGGCCTTGAAGTTTTTGGGGAGGGGAAGGGAGCGGTCATACTTTTCTATATAAACTAAGGAGACCTAGCTAGCCACATTCGCCGACCCATTCAACAATACAATATATAGCCATTCTTCCATCGTCATACGCGCTGCAATCACCAAAATACCACATTTGCTCTATGAAGAAGTCCTACTTAAAATCCCGAGATTAATGATTGATTTTATTTACATGTATGATTTATTTACAATGAATGTGATGGGAATGGGAGAAAAACCCCGAAATATATACAAAACAAAGGAAAAATCCCCCGTTTGGTTACCCTCCCATCCCCCCGTCTATAAAATTGGAGGCCGACTGTTTTCCGGGGCGAAATAACCGGAAACAAGCCGGACCTACCCTAGGTGGGACAGGAATCCTAATCTACCGGGGTAAAAGAAATAAGGGGTCGGGCGCAGTATGGGTTGATATAAGCAGGTGATATGATTTTTATACATATGAATGTTCAAGATCTTCAGTAAACGTGGACTGGGATACGGGTTGAGGTACAAAAATAATGGGGATGGGGAAGATCTTGACAGCTAACGGCTAGATGACGGGGACAATGACTCACAAACATACTGCTAACTAAACTTTGGTACCTGGGTACCAAAAGAAAAAGGGAACAGTTCTACTCACCAGGGGTGGGGTCCCTAAGGACCCGTACGGTAGACGCCATGAGCCGGCAGAGGAGGGAAGGATGACTCCAACGTTGCCCCCTTTCGCACGACCAGGCTCGCTGCATGCACCCACCTTTTGCTGAATGTTATGCGATCCAAGCGTTTTCTATCGCATCTGATTTTGACCCTCAGCTGATGCCGAAAATACAAAACCAGATCGCGATGAGAAAAGTTTGCATCGTCATACAATCCCTTGTTTCGCGTCGTCCAAATCACCATTCTAGCTACAGCTAGGTTCGCGAGAAACAGCACACGCTTCTCACCCTGATACGGAGGAAGAACGTTGTCCACGACGTAGCCAACGTCGAGCAGCACGAGCTGTTTGGGTTCGATGCGAGCCGTCCACTCGTCGACGTGATCCCAAAATGGGCGAACTCGCTCGCAGTAGTAGAAGGCGTGCTCAGCCGTTTCTTCTAACCCACTGCCGCAGCGAGCGCAATCGGGCATGTCTGCCAGGCCCGCTTTGTAGTTCAAGCCGACAACGGGTAACGCATTTCGCACAAGTCGCCAGGTGAGCGAGAACTCGGAGTTGTTCAAGAAGCTCGATCCTGGCGCCCAATTCCAATGAGAGCGAATCTCCTCCGTCGTCCAGCCACGCTGCTCGCTGAGAGGATCAGAAGCGGAACCCACCACTAGCTCCCGATATAGTTCTTTTCGAGGCCGTGAAAGGTCACTGGACCCAAGAAGGTTACGAAGGGCCGTTCGGCACTCGCGGACAAACTGTTTCGCCCCAAGGCCTACGTCGACCTTCAGCCTTTGGGTCTGACTTTAGGCGAGGAAAAGTCCGACTCGCCTTCAGTCTCCACACTGCGTCCCCCGTCAAGGCTCTGCCCAAGTATGCAAGTCTTTCAGCAAGCCAGTGGCTCTCCAGATCAGGCATACCTAGACCCCCGTTGCGTGGACGTTGGATACAGACCTGCCTACGGACCATCGGCCTTGCACTTCCCCAGAGCAATCTGGAAAGGGATCGTTGCAGCGCCAACCGATTTACCTTAGGCAGAGGAAGTACAGCCAATCGGTAAAGGATCAAGGGGAAGACGTACACGGCGCACGCCTCCGCCCTGCCCTTTAAGGACAACCTCCTTGAAAGCCAGATTCCCACCTGAGCATTCACCTTGGCTTGTACTTCCGACCAATTTCGCTCCAGTTGGAGGCCGGGCCCGAACCACACCCCGAGGATGCGGACGGGTCCGTCACTCCAGCGGAAAGGCCCCGGAAGAGTATTGCTACCCCTCCAAGCACCGAGCCGCAAACCTTCGCTTTTGTCAAAGTTGACCTTGGCTCCTGCAATCCGCTCGTACTCGCTAACCGCCTTCTTCACAGCCTTTATATCCAGACGGTGGGATACAAACACTGTGATATCATCGGCGAACGCGGAAACCCTTGCTTAAGAGGGCCAGCAAAAGGGACACCGCGCAGGGCCGGATTTGTCGTCCTATCCCTAAGCCTACGGAGCAGGGGCTCCAAAGCTAGGACATAGAGAAGAGGAGACAACGGGCAGCCCTGCTGGACGGAACGCTCGACCGCGAACACCCTTGAACGCCTTCCGTTCACCTGTATCCCTGCCTGAGGGTTGTGGTACATCCTACTAATCCATCTGCAGAACTCCGGTTTGAATCCGGCAGTCTCCAAAACAGTCGCCAAAACTATCACCAAAAACCGATGGTCAACCCTATCGAAGGCCTTAGACTGATCTAAACTGATCAGCGCGGCTTCGGTGTCGTCTTTTATCCCCTCTAGGACCTCGCGAATCAAGTGCAGGTTGTCCTGGATCGATCTTCCCTTCACAGCAAAGGTCTGTTCGGGGCCGATCAGATCGCTAATGACAAGCTGTAAACGATTCGCTAAGACCCGGGCCAAAATCTTTAACTCTGTGTTAAGCAGAGTTATGGGCCTGTAATCTTCGAAACCCTCCCAAACATGCCTGCCACCTTTCTTCAGCAATGTGATCACGCCCTTGGTAACGTTTCCAGGGATGGCTCCCTGGGCGAACCAATGGTTGAACATATCCGTCAGAATAGGCACAAACATGTGCGACATCCTCAAGTACACTTCGTAGGGTAAACCATCATGTCCCGGTGACTTGTTGAGGCCGACCTGCTTCAACGCGTCACGGACTTCGCATTCAGTAACCACACCCTCACAGCTAGCCGCTTCAGCCACCCCAAGGCGGGGAAAGTCGGCAAGATAGCTACGAAACTCCCGGAGCGGGAGATCAGTACAGCGGGCAAAGCGATCCCGAAAGTGCGCCCGAAAGGCGTCACGAATCTCGCGACCCGATCGCAGCAGTCGCCCATCCGGGGCCTTGACAGAATCGATATACCGATCGGGGAACCTTCGCACTTCTTCTTCACGCGCAGTCGCGTTCGTTTTCACAGCTTCGTTGAGAACTCTCTTTAACCTAGATCTAACTACGTATCCCTTGTAGCGCTACTCTCGCGCTCAAGGTCCCCCCTAGCTAGCTCTACGTTTAGGGAATCCCCCCCAGCCACCGCCCGGGAAAGTCTATCGTCTATAGATTTCGCTTCCTTGGTCCTATCTAGATTGAGCTGTCGACCGTACTTGGTAGCGAAATCTCTAATCCTATGTTTAAGAGATCCCCACCACCTATTGCCGGTAACAGCCCCCACTAACGCCCGCTGAATTAGGGATTCCAGCCGGTCCCGGAAGTCCCGTATCTCCAGTAAGGAGGTATTGAACTTCCAGTAACCGGCCAGACTAGGCCTATTTGCTAACCGTAGACTGACTCTAACAAGTTTATGGTCAGTCCACGCTATCAAGTGGAACGTGGGACAACTAACAAAGTCAATGTCAGCTCGTCTCACTAACACTCTGTCCAAGTAGGAAGCTACTTTGGCAGAGGGCGAACTATCTAGCCACGTCCACATCTCCCGCCCTGGGTGATCCAGACAAAACCTGTCGACGAGGTCATGACGAGTCATGAGGCCGGCAAGGCTGCTTTCACACCTTCCCACACGCCTAGCTCCCCGCCCGACCTTATCTATCTTGGGATCAAGGATCGCATTCCAATCACCCATTAAAACTAGCCGCTTCGTATCGTCCAGGAACGGCGCCAACCGACGAAAAAAGGAAGCCCTCTCCACAACGATATTGGGCGCATAAACTGCAACCAGACGAAACTTGAAACTTTTCACGGCAACATCGGCCACAACCAGTCGGCCCCCTTCACCTGCAAAAACAACGTCAACATCAGCATCAAGGCTGCGTCGAACTAGCAAAGAAACCCCAACGCTGGTACGGCTGCCGTATGCTGAGAAAACGTTAAAATCGCTTTCCAGCACACGACAGTCGGCACCGCAAGTGAAGTGGGTTTCCTGCACTGCAGCAACATCTACGCCGAGGATTTTAAGTTCACCAAGCAAGCGCGTACACTTGCCCGGATCCCTCAATCCCCTCACATTCAAAGTAGCAAGGTTTAGAGTCATCAATCCCACTTACCTTACTCACTGGCGACTATGGGCCGGAAATCCTTCGGGGTGAGGATGCCGACGGCCTGACGCAGGGAACCGGTGCCGAGCTCAGTACTCACTCGGTCATCCCTGCTAATTCCTCCGACTTCCATGGGGTACCTCAGTTTTAGGGACCTATAAAATGACGGGTGAACTAAAATCGGGACCCTGCCCGAACAAAAGGGAAGCATTTTTTTAAGCATGGTATTTTTAACATCGGCAAGCATTACGTCCGTCCGGCTGGCCTCGTCAATGAAGTGCCACAGTTCTTTAGTCCGGTTGCCAGCCGAACGGACGAATGTGGTCAACATAGGTGCGTCCTTGAACAGATACGGGTTAGTTATGTCCTTTTCATCAATCTTTTTAAGTGAACGTAATGGTTTCAATGTTTGTTTTAATAGACGATCTAGGTGTGGATTTTCGAATGTGTCCTCACAAAAGTAAAATGCATTTATAGCACGCCGGGCTTCCGTAGAAGCCGAGCGTGCTCTTGCTTTATGTATTGTTGATGATGTTGATGCTGTTGATGTTGACGGTGTTTGTGGAGAGGGTGAAAGTCTGGTCGCCGAATGTGACCTTGTAAGTATTTTTGGGGTTGTAATTGGTGAAAGAGAGGGGGTAGTGGTATTTCAGTTGGAGTGACTTGGGTAGTTTTTGGTTTTTGTGGGGGTGGGATCAATTGTGCTGGTCGTTGATTTGGGACTGCTGTTGTTTTGTCCCCCTTAGGTTGAGGTGTGGGGGGTGTTTTTTGTGCTGGTTTTTTGGGGTGTTTTTTCTCCCCCTCTTTCGTTGGGGAATCTTCACTATCCCTTCTTCTTTTGAGATTTATTGACATGTCCATTGGTTCTATTGTTGTCAATGATTGTTCTGTTGCAGTTGTTGATGCTGATGATGATGGTTTCGTACTAATGGTCGATGTAGAAGTAGTAGCAGTAGAGATATTAGTAACGGTTGTTGGATCAGTTGATGAATTTACTTTGTTTTCCGTTGTTGATGGCTTTTTCATGGGAGTTTTTCCCCTTTTTTTTTTTTGGTTACCTGGGTCCATCCTTCGTCGTCTTTTTTTATTGAGGTTGTCTTTGTGGTTTTCACTTGTTTCAATTGGTGCTGTTATTGTGATGACAAGTGAAGGAGTAGTAACATTAGTGGTAGTAGTCGTCGTTGTTGTTGTTGTTGTGGTGGTCATTTTCTGAAGGCAGTTTTTGGAGAAGTGGCCGATCTTATTACATGACCAGCATAGTGGTTTTCTGCCCTCGACTATCACCGTCATCGTTGTGTCTCAATATTTAATTTTATGGGGAATGTTATTGAACCCACCCCTATCGAGGCACATGACGAAGACGTAGTCACCGTAGGCGGTTCCTCGGGTTGATGTCACCTGTGTGACTTGTTCCACGCCGCCATATATACTTAGATAGGCGGCGAGGACGTCACCACTTAGTTGCATTGATACATTGCATACGGTGACCTGTATTCGTCTCTTGCCTCGATATTATGGTTGTAGCCCGAAGAACCGTGTTGTAATATTACCACTGGCTAGTTTTTTCGCTGCTTCCTCTGAGGGAAGCAAAACATCCCAGGTAGCAAAGCTTCGACGGTAAAAGTACTTCCCTGGGATGTTTGCCGTTTTTAGCAGGTCCTCAAAGGTCTCCTTTTTTATTCCTGCTAGTCTCTTGGTCTTTATGTCCGTAACTACGAAGGACAGGGTCTTAGGCTCGACCGCCTCCACGAGTTCTGGTATTGGGAGAATTTCTCCATCTTTGAAATATTGTTTGTACTTTTCGACCCTGTCTCTTGCGTAGTCACAAGGGGATTTTTTATTCACACAATGTGAAGACCAAGAGACTGCTGTTTCCTTTGGTTTTTGGGCCGGTGGTATCGTGCTTGCAGAAGTAGACAAATCAAAAGCTTCTTCCGGCATTGGGGAGGGTCATGTTTCGAATATGTCCAGTTGTGAATTAATATTGTCCAACGGAGAATTGATATTGTTTGGCTCCCCCATAGTTGTGAAACACAGCTAGGGGGAGATGAACGCGAATGATATATAAAAATTCGAGACGATAAAATTAAAACAGAGACCGATGAATGATTTGATAAAAATGGCGGTCGTTTTTCTTTTTTTTAAATTAAAACAATAAATCGAGTCGCGGTTTGATCCTCCTCACAAACAAAGAACAATAGTTTGAGGGGGGTCACAAAGCTTTAACAATAATAACAAAATTCAATGACAATAATTTTTAAACAATTTTAACAATAATAAAAAACTTACTTTTCTGAAGTAGCAAAAAACTCAGACAAAGAACAAACGAAAAAAATTCAACTTCTTGTCTGCCCTGGTATTAGTAGCTACTGCTATATATGGCAGATGGACTAGTTCATTGTGTGGAAAAAGGTGGGTGATACCCAACAAAAACCTACCCTCACAAATCCCTGAACGTGAGTAAAGAGATTGTGAGGAATAAAGAACTTTCACTGCGTTCCCTTTAAGAAATAAAATCAGAGCTAAATAATCAAGGTGTAACGGACGTCAAAAGAATAAAAATTAAAAAAAAAACGGGGAAAATAATGGAGACAAACACATACGCAATGACCTACCATACCTGAAAAAATTAAAATTGGCCATGCAATGGAGAGGGTGGAACAGTTTATTCCGAATCCTCCACTATGTTATAAATGCCAAAGGTATGGACGCCATGAGAATAACTGTCGAGGAAATGAAGTTTGCGGTAAATATGGTCAACAAAATCCTGATCACCATATTAATGATTGTGATTTCCCTAATAAATGTGGGGTGTCCTCGTGGTGTAATGGTTAAAGCGATGGACTGTGGAACCGTAGTACGCGAGTTCGTACTCCAGTCGCGCTATTACGTTCACTTTCGGACAAATACCCTTGGGAAAGGTATGAACCCCCTTATCCTCCCAGCTACGGGTTAAATAGTACCACTTCTGTTCTTCTAGGAGAATGGCTTTGGAATTAAATAACCTAATAAGAGTTGATATGCCACTAAACAAAGAAACCAACCAACCTAATAAATGTGCTAATTGTGGTGGAGACCCTCCTGCTTATTGAAGAACTTGTGAGAGTTGGAGACAAGAAAAGGAAATATTGCAAGTCAAACACCAAAACAATATTCCTTTTCATGAAGCAAGAAAGATAGTAATAGACTCTAAGACCACCACAAATGCTCAAGCACTCCAACAAATCTATTCACAATTATGAGTCAATGATTAAAACCCAATTCCAATTGGAGCGGGGTGAACGGGAAGGTTATATCCATAAAATTAAATCGACATTTAATATCGTCAGAGCTCCAGAAACTCCAAATACATCAGAGGATCTTACAGAAAATAAGGAGCCACCCACTTAAACACAGACCCCCCTAGGAAAAAGCCGATAATGATGAAAAGCCAATAACATCAAAATCACGATCAATTAAAAATCAAATTATGAAATCGCCCAAAAAACTAGATTAAAAGACCAAAGATCCTCAAAAAGACCTCCCACTTCTACTCACTCTTCCCCAAACAAAAATCCCTCAAAGACAAACAAAAATCTAAACTAAATTTGCAAGAAACTGATAATATTGAAACGCTCAACAAATTTAGACAACTAGAAAAAATGGAAATAGAAAACAGCCCACAAGAAACTAAAACTAAATCCCCAAAGAATAAACTAATGAAGAGTTCTGAGCAAAGGATTACTAATGAACAACAAAATAATTCTGTCGAACTCCCCTGATCAAACACAATAAATAAAAAGGCTAACACAATAATACAGTGGAACTGCAGAGGTATTAAAGCCAATCCTGAAGAATTACTATTACTCTTAAAAAATATAATCCCCAAATAGTCTGTCTTCAAGAAACATTCCTCAAAGACATTAACCATTTACGAATAAAAATTTTCAGTCATATCATTACATACACAAAGATGGACAAAGAGCTTCTGGAGGTCACTCTATCCTCGTAAGGAAAGACATTCCCCAACACCAAATAAACATCAACAGAGAACTTCAAGTAACTGCTGTCAAAGCTACACTACACAAACCTATAAATATCTGCTGCATATATCTTCCACCACGTGACCTCATACATAACCAAAAACTCGATAAACTAATAGAACAAATCCCTAAACCCCACATCTTACTAGGTGACTTTAACATATTTGCCAACCGCTCCACTCGGGCAGGATATGACACAAGGTCAATTTTTAAGCGGAGTTTAACAGGTCTCAATTCAGAGTATTCCTTCTCCTAGACTAGTTGCCTCACCAAGGCTGAAGAAATCAGTCTGTCCTACTATTTACCCAGAGCTGGAGGGAGAATAATTGGATTCATACCTTTCAGAAGCTTTTTGTCCATCTTTGTGTATGTAATGATATGACACGAGTTCAAATCCTGGACGAGACTGATTGCATTTCACATAGCACTTATACCTTTGGGAAAGGTATGAATCCAATTATTCTCCCTCCAGCTATGGGTAAATAGTAGGACAGACTAGGTTCTTCAGCCTTGGTGAAGCAACTAGTCTAGGAGAAGGAAAACTGAATTCAAACCAGTTCAACTCCGCTTAAAAATTGACCTTATGTCATATCCTGCCGGAGCGGAGGGGTTTGGTAAATATGGACAATCGATATCACTCTCTCTGATCCATCAAGCTACTTGAATTATATATGGAAAGTCCATAACGATCCTTGTGTCAGTGACCAATTCCCCATAATTCTGGAAATCACACATCCAATCAATGAAAATAACAGACCCCCCCCACAGGAAAACAAACAAAGTTTAAAAATTTATGCAACACAAAACTAGTCCAAGACCCAAACTGCAGAGTCCTAATAAAACACTTCACAGAAACCTTAATTGCAATAGCAAACGAAACTATACCGAAAAACTCTCCATCAAACAAGCACAACACTCCCTGTTTTAACAATGACTGAAAAATAGCAATACGTCAACGAAATGCGGCTCTCCGCAAATTTAAAAGAAAATTCCTCTCTTATAACCTCAACTCATTCAAACAGCTCAAAGCTAAGGCGAGAAAAACAATCAAACAAGCTAAAAGAACTAGTTGGTAAAATGTTGTAAACCACTTAAATTCCTCTACCAAAACGAACACCGTCTGGAAATTGGTACACAAAATTGCTGCCAAAGATCAACGTACTCTTTTCAAGTATTTCATTAAAAACAACATTCAAATCATTAATATAAAGGATATTGCTGATACATTGGCTGAGACCTTCTCAACAAATTCCTCTTCTAAAAACTCCAAAACAGAATTCCATAAATACAAAGCTCCAAAAGAAAAACAAAAGCTCAACTTTCAATCAGATAACACTAAAAATTATAACAAATCATTCACATTGTCAGAACTACAGGAAGCCATCCAAAAATCTCATAACACTACAGTCGGCCCAGATGATATCCATTAGGAATTTCTCAGACATTTACCTCCCAAATCCTTAAATTATCTTCTAAGTGCCTTCAATGAAATCTGGCGAAATGGCACATTCCCAGAATCATGGAAAATGGCAATCGTCATCTCAATACCTAAACCTGGAAAAATAACTTCTACGCATCCAATTATCGCCCAATAGCCTTACAAAGCTGCCTGTGCAAAACAATGGAACGCATGGTCAACAGAAGGCTCGTGATTGGGAAAGCTTCATCAATAACATCAAAGCCTCTCTTGATACAACTAGAACTGCAGATGCATCAACTACATCTGTGGATCTTGCTGAAAACAAAGAGGAATCATCCACCCAAACGTAGACCCGATCGAGGAAAACTGATACTGAGGAGAAAACGGCAATAACACCAACCATACGACTGATAAACCACTCTGTAACAAGATCTCCAACTAAAATTAGATCAAAAGACAGAAGATCCCCAATATGAACTCCTGTTTCTACAGACTCCTTTACAAATAAAATAACACTTAAAGATAAACAAAAACCTACACAAAACCCAAAAATACAGAAACAGAAAATACAGAAACAATGAATAAATTTAGAATATTAGAAAAGATGGAAACAGAGAGTAGCACCCAATTAACTAAACCCAAAACCCAAAAGAATAAATCAACAAACAGCCCGGAGCAAAGGACTAATAATGAATCACCAAATAACTCTGTTGAACTGTCCGGATTAAATACAATAAAAAATGTCTAACAAAATATCACAATAGAACTGTTGAAGAATTAGAGCTAATTACGAAGAACTACTCATAAATAAATATAACCCCAAAGTAGTATGTCTTCAAGAAAGATTCCTTAAAGGTTAGAACCAGTTGAACATAAAACACTTTCAGTCATACAATCACCTATACAAAGATGGACACAGAGTTTCTGGAGATGTCTCAATCCTAGTTAGGAAAGACATACCTCAAAGTCAAATTCAAGTAGACACCGATTTCCAAGCGATCGTTGTCAAAGCAACACTACATAAACCAATACACATCTGCTCCATCTACATTCCTCCACACGACCCCATCAGTGACATTAAAATAAATGAATTACTCCTGCAAATACCAAAACCGTTCCTATTACTGGGTGACTTAAACAGCCCTAGCACTATATAGGTGTGCCACAAAACTGACAAAAAAGGTAAAGACCTAGAGAAAGTTATGCAAAATAATAACCTGTGCATACTTGATAATAAATCCCATACCTACTTCAACTCATTCACAGGTTCTTACTCAGCCATTGACCTCACTTTATGCGATCCTGTAAGCTATATGAACTACAGGTGGAAAGTTCATGATGATCTCTGTGGTAGTGACCACTTCTCCATCCTACTTGAAATCCTACAACCTCTCCATGATGAAAGACTTCCTTATTGAAAACTAAACAAGGCAATCTAGGAAGTCTTTGAAACCCTCTGCGAACAAAATCTCTTCCTAGACCCAAACACCACAGACCAAACAAAATATTTTATTACGGACACATTAATATCAATAGCAAATGAATCTATATAACAAAAACCTCAACTTCGAATAAACACCAAAAAAAAAAAAAAAACCCTGATTCAACGATGACTGCATAAAAGCTATCCGTCTACGTAAGGCTGCCTTACGTAAATTCAATAAAGCAACCCACCATTACTAATCTCAACGATTTCAAACTCCTCAGGGCAAAGACACGAAAACTCATTAAGGAAGCCAAGAAGAAAAGTTGGCAAAACTATACCAACCAACTGGGCTCCTCTACCAAAACCAACACAATCGGAGGATGATTAGGAAAATCTCCGGAAAACCTCAATCAACCACCCTCAAACACATAACAAAAAACAAACAGAAGCAACTACAAGAAAAGACATAGCAGAAGTACTAGCCGAGACATTTTCAGAAAATTCTTCTCTCAAAAACTCCAATCCACAATTCATTTCTTACAAAAGCAAATCAGAGAAACAAAGACTCAGTTTTAAAACAAATAATTCAGAGAAATATAACCTTCATAGTGTAAATACTAGCAGAAGCTATACAAACATCACATCATACAACAGTCGGCCCAGATGAAATTCATTATGAATTTCTGAAACACTTAACAAAGAATTCTCTCTACTACCTTCTGAAAATTTTCAATGATATCTGGATAAATGGAACATTTCCAGAATCATGGAAAATAGTTACAAGGATTACTATATCTAAGCCTGGGAAAGACAACTCAACCCCAGCAAACTACTGCCCAATAGCACTAACTAGTTGCCCGTGTAAAAAAATGGAGCTCGTGGTAAACAAAAGACTGGTCTGGTATCTTGAATCTAATAAACTTATTTATTACCAACTCTCAATGTGGCTTTCGAAAACGGCAATCAACAATGGATCATGTGGTCAAATTGGAAACCTACATAAGAGTGGCCAATATCAAGAAACAATATCTGATAGTAGTCTTCTTTGATCTGGAGAAAGCTTGAGACCACTTGGAAGTTCAGAATAATGAAAGATCTCCATAGCCTTGGATTGCGAGGAAAATTCCCGAACTTCATAAAGAGTTTTCTCTCAGATTGGCAGTTCTGAGTCCGAATCAGATCAACGTTTTCTAATCTCTACAAGCACGAAGAGGGAGTCCCTCAAGGGGATATTCTGTCCGTGAAACTGTTTAATATAAAAACTAGCAGTATTACAAGGTATCTTACTCCTGGAATTGATGACAATCTTTATGTTGACGACTTCTGTATCAGTTCCAGATCAAAATATATGAGAACTGCAGAGCGTCAACTGCAACAATGCATCAATAATATAACACATTGGGAAAACACAAATGGATTCAAGATATCCAAAAGCAAAACGAGATGCGTGCATTTTTGTCAGTTGAGAAAAATGCACAATGACCCACTCATAAAACTAGAAGACACAGAAATACCCGTCGTTAATGTGTATAAGTTCCTGGGAGTTATTTTCGACAGGAAATTATCATTCATCTCCCACATAAAATATTTTAAAATTAAAACCACCCGCGCTCAACAACTCCAACGAGTAGGCGCCCATACAAAATGAGGAGCTGACCGTCAAGCGCTCCCAAGGTTATACAGAGCACTAGTCCGTTCCCAGTAAGATTATGGTATATTTACCGATAGATCTGCTTGGAAGTCCTACCTTAAAAGGCTCGACCCAATCCACCATGAAGCCCTAAGACTGGTCTTAGGAACCTTCAGAACTTCTTCAGTAGTCAGTTTATACACCGAAGCCCATGAAGCACTCCAATAACTCAGATGTGAAAAATTGGCTCTGCAGTATTACACAAAACTGAAATCCTGCCCATCCAACCCAGCTTACGACTGCATCTTCAACTGTAAATACAAACAACAGTATGAACAAAAAGAAAAAAACATCAAAACATTTGGCCTTTGGATGGAGCCTATTCTCCAAGAATCCGCAATTTCTGTTACAAATATACATAATAGTATCCTACCACAAATACCACTTTGGATCATTAAAAAACCCACAAGTAATCCTGTAATATAATGGTCGAGGGATTTCGGTTAGTTAGGTGCAAACATGAGCGGATGTGTCATTCAGAGATGTCAAAATAAAAATCCCAGATAGTAAAATTTGACCAGGGTATGTGAATGACGTCATGCACCGGAAGCGCGCGCGGAGGATTTTGGGGATTTTGAAAAAAGTCAATTAGTTGAGTTTTTGCGGCCAAACGGAGGAGTTGAGTTCTGCATCGGAGGAAGAAGGTTTACTTTCGCTCGCTAGCCGAGGCCTTGTGGCAGGTGTCGAACATAGTTTGGGGCAGATGGAAAAGCCAGCATAGAAAGATTGTGCCTCTCTCCTTATGTCGAAAAACCTTTCAATTCAAAGGTAATAAAAAAGTTTCGTACCTGAACTGAGAAGTCGTAAGTGTTTTTCGTGTTTTGGGATTCCTATGTTCTATGTACATATGTGCGTTATAGACATGAACGTTTTGCGTACCGGTATGGGTATGTCTATTTCACGTATTCATGTATGGCTATGTTACAATCCTTCACTTAATCAAACTTCACAAGACAAAAACACATCCCAGCACTTGCCTGGAAAAATGTCACACTATCCTATTACACCATCATCATCATGTCACGCTGGTAGCACGGATATCCCTGACCCTCTCTCGCCACTCCTCCCTATCGTTCATCGCCCTAGGCAGGTCTTCAGGACAACATCCCGTATCCTCACATAGCTGCTGAATGTATGTTCGTGCTGGTCGTCCTGCTTTTGCACGGCCATGTGTGGGGGTCCATAAGAGTACATCTCTTATGAGTTCGTCCCTGCTTCTCCAGCAGTGTCCTGCATGTCTGGTTCGTCTAACTTGAATAGTTTTCGTGATAGGAGGCAGTCGGCCGTACAGTTGGTGTCTTGTGGGGTGTTGCCGCCAGGACTTGTTCAAGATTGCACGCAACATTCTTGTGTAATTGCCGTCTAGCTTTTTCTCCAGCCGTTTTGTTAGCGTCCATGTAGTGCAGCCATATAGCAGTATCGATGTGACCGCTGCCTGGAAGAAACTGCGTTTCATTTTATCGGTTAGGTCTGATTTCCATATAATCGATAGCCTATTGATAGCTGTCCATGCTTTCGTTAACCTCGTGTCGATGTCCTTTTCGGCTATCCTCTTACACCATCCTAACCATCAATATATAGTTACGGATGGCTCCAAGGATAACAATAAAACAGCATGTGCCGCTGTCCTCAATGAAACCATTCACAAAAAAGCCCATTCCAATGAAAATCTCACTGCAGAAGTATGTGCCATTGACCTTGCTCTCAACATCATTTCTAGTGATAAACATAACAATTTTATCATATTCTCTGACGCGCTCTCTGTATTAACATCACTGAGAAATAAAAAGCTGGAGAACCTATTTATTATTAAATTGCTGAATAGACTAGACTCAATGTCTAGTCATAAAAAATAATTTTGTAGTGGATTCCAAGCCACATCGGAGTGAGCGGAAATGAAAGAGCTGACTCGACAGCCAAATCGGCCTTAGGTCTAAGCCCCGAAGTTATCTCCATTCCGTATACTGATTTGAAACCGACAGTCAGTAAATTCCTTCACACAAAATGGCAACAACGATGGGACAGTAACATCCATAATAAACTCTTTCAAATTCAGCCCACCTTGGGAGAATGGAGAGCAGCTTTTAGAAAATCAAGAAGAGAACAAGACGTTATATCCCGATTACGCATTGGTCATACAAGGCTTACTCAATCATTCATACTGAAACAGGAACCACAGCCACAGTGTTTGACCTGTCAGATAACTTGCACGATTAAACATATTCTTATGGAATGCAGAGCTTTCGCTATCATCAGAAAGCGATTTTTCAAAGGGAATAGTTAAATCTTTCTGTTCGGGAACGTCAAAACAGATGACGTTTTGTCCTTCTTGAGAGAGGCAGGGTTGTACCAAAAATATGACGAATTGAAACTGGCTAACCATGTGTAAACAAATGAAATCTAGCTGATCAATAATTTTTCCTGCTCATTATTCGTGTAGAAATCTTAGGCTGACTGTATATACATATAACAGAATTTGGCGTTAAATAACCAACAAAGTTTGATTTGTCATAAAAACCAACCAACCAACCAACCATCACCATCAGATTGTTTATTGTCATTTCCAGAACACTTGTTGAGGGTTGAGTCTTACCTCTGTGCAGGGGTGCAGTCGGTGTAATCTACTGGGTTATATCAAATGCGAATTATTTGCAAACAAATCTATTTGACACATAGACAGGACCCCTTCATGTGCTACCACTTCCGGTCAGTGTGAACCTAAAAGTAATAGCAGTGAAAGGGTACTCCAAACAGTTCCAGTACTGGAGCCTCACCACCAGATACAGTTTAATGTCATAGTCATTACATCCCCGTCTTCGATTTTTTTAAATTGAATTTTTTTTTAATTTTACAATTTTGAAAACTGATGATGTATTTGGACTGCGACATTGCGGTGACCATATTTACCCGACCCCACCACTCGGGCAGGATATGACACAAGGTCAATTTTTAAGCGGAGTTTAACAGGTTTCAATTCAGAGTTTTACTTCTCCTAGACTAGTTGCCTCACCAAGGCTGAAGAACCTAGTCTGCCCTATTATTTACCCATAGCTGGAGGGAGAATAATAGGATTCATAGATTTCCCAAGGGTATTAGTACTATGTGAAATGCAATCAGTATCGTCCAGGATTTGAACTCGTGTCACCGTGTCCATTTTTTACGACGATAACCATGACACAACGGGAACCTCCGTTGCGATAACCAAGTTCAAACTCCAGTCATAGAATTACGTTCATTTTCATTGGGAAAGATATGAAACCGATTTTCTCCATAGCTATGGGTTAAATAGTAATACTATTGTTCTTTTACAAGGATAGTTTAGGTATTCAGTTACCCACGAAAGTTGATATGCCATTAAACAAAGAAACCAAATAATTATATGACGTCTAATTATAGGTTGCCAAGTCGGCTGGGGCTGGGGCTGTAGAACACACCGAATGATTCCATGCAGAGGGGTAAGACCTCCCAATGAGTGTCCTGGATAAAAATAAAAATCTGATGGTGAGGTTCCAGTAATGTTGAAGCTTTGGGGAATGCAGAGTAATCCTTCATCGCCATCACTCCCAGGTCCACTCTGGGTCAGAGTGGTAGCACCTGGTAGGGTCCTATCAATGGGTCAAATAGAACTAAACTGTGTACTTATGCAAAACTGAATTACTGTTTTGACGTTTAAACTGAGTACTTATGCTAAACTGAATTGTTTGAAATTGAACAGTTATTGACATTGAAGCTGTACTTACGCTCAACTGAATTGTTTAAAATAGAACTGTTTTCACATTTAACTGTGTGTAAACAAAACCTATACTTATACTAGACTGATTTGCTTGGAATAGAACCGTTTGACAAACCTGAATTGTTTGAAATAGAAATGTCTTTGACAATTAAACTGCGTACTCATGCAAAACAGAATTGTTTGAAATAGAACTGTTTATTTGTATGAAAATGGGTTGGCATTAAATAACCTACAAAGGTTGATATGCCATAAAAAACAAACACTCAAATGAGAGGTCCCGCGTGATATTTTAAAATTTAATTTGAATCGTAATAAAGCTATCAGGTTTCTGTACCAGCCATTAGTAATTGGAAATATCTCAACAGGATGTAGGTGTTTCATGGATGTGGATTTAGTTGGGTTTTTTTTATGTGTGTTTAGGTCATTCAACAGAATAAGTGAATTTAGAGGATGGGTAAGGTCGGAAATGCATAGAAAGTAACAGATCAAAAACACGGTCACAAGTTTTAGAGAGGATCTTTTCAATCCAAACATGAATAGGACGGTGGAGAAACGGCAAACAGTTCATCAGGTAGGAAGGCGGACAAAAAATAAAAGCACCGGACAACAGGAGTGTCGAGTGGTTGCGTTGTTAGACATGGTGCTTACAACACTTGAGCTTATCAGATTCCTAAAGTGACCGATTATTTTGCGAAAATCACTTGTCGAAATAAATATGACCCATTGAATTTTAATACTTTCATTATATATATATATATATATAGGACATTGTCATAATAGAGTATTCGACAATGGCCCGGGAGACTTGGGTTCAATCCCAGGTCGAGTCATACCAAAGACTTAAAAAATGGTACTTGATGCCACCTTGCTTCACACTCAGCATTATAAGGTACGGATCAAGGGTAAAGTGGTGCAATCCTGAGAAAGGAGTAGCGCCCTCCCCTACACCTTGGTGTAGTAGCTATCGAAAAGAGAGACTTGGGGTCAGCCTCGACTACGGTCGTCAACTATATGTATATATATATACACAGACACACACACGCACTCACAAACACACACACACACATATATATATATATATATATACACATGCACATACACACATATATATATATACGTATACATATACAAGCATAAATATTTATATTCACACAAATATATTTACACACCCACACACACACACATATATATATATATATATATATATATGATAGAAATATGTGGAAAGTTGGATAAATCAAACACTTAAATCTTAGTTAAGCATGTATATATATATATATATATATATATATATATATATATATATTGGTTGGGTTTATGGAATATCAACCATTGTTGGTCATTTAATGCCAAATCCTTTTTATACAAAAATATGATTTCTAAATACATTTTGTTGATAACATTTTTAAACGAACCTGAGCTTATTTTTTTGTTTAATGGCATATCAACCTTTGTAGGTTATTTAATACCAAAGCCATTCTCTTAGAAGAACAGTAGTGGTACTATTTAACCCATAGCTGGGAGGATAAGGGGGTTAGTACCTTTCCCAAGGGTATTTGCCCGAAAGTGACCGTAATAGCGTGACTGGAGTACGAACTCGCTTACTACGATTCCGCAGTCCATCGCTTTAACCATTACACCACGAGGACACCCCTTTATTTTTCGTACACAGTTAATTGGTTTCACTTATTCCAATCAAATGTGAATAATTCAATTTACAATTAATTATTTGCTTACACAAACTATTCAATTTAGCCTATTTGATATTTAAACTGAGTGCAAACAAATGAATTAGGTAAATGTTTTCAAGTATAGCCATTTACCACTAACAAGTCAATTGAATATCAGTCATTTGTTTACACAAAGTTGAATATCAAAGTACACAGTTTAAATGTCAAACAGTTCTATTTGACCCCTAGATAGGACCCTGTCAGGTGCTACTACTTCGAGCCAGAGGGCACCTGGGAACGATAGTAATTAGGGGGTACGCCACATTCCCCAAAGCTACAGTATTACTGGAGCCTCACCATCAGATTGATTAATATCATATCCAGAACACTCGTTACGGGGAATTCTTACCCCTTTGCAGAGACGCAGTTTCTGAAGCTAATGATAGCTTTCTGAAACTTGTAAAGAGTACGGTATCCAATATACATTCATTTTTATGGATCACATCTATTGATAATTAATTCAACCTGACATAGATATTCCTGAAATGAAATAAGAAAGGTCAGAAAACTAAGTCATGTATACAATTATATACAAGGTGCATACGATAAGTTTCCATACTTTTTTCGTATGGGCATTTAAAATTGCCGTAGACTCTTGAAAATTCAGTATGTTATTGCTATACATCTTATAAGATGACTGACTAGGTGACTGGACTAAAGTTGTTTGTATTAAGAATAATTAATTGAAGTTTTATTTGTTTGATAATTAATATTATTGTTAATAACCTGAAATCATATAACTATGTGCAAAAAAAATGACTATTGTTTTTGTACGGGCATTTAATATTGCCGTAGACTCTTGAAAATTCAGTATGTTATTGCTATACATCTTATGAGATGACTGACCTGGTGACTGGGCTGAAGTTGTTTGTATTAAGAATAATTAATTGAACTTTTATTTGTTTGATAATTAATATTATTGTTAATAACCTGAAATCATATAACTATGTGCAAAAAAAAATGACTATTATTAAATAAATTAATTAATTGAAACTATATAATTATTATTACCATAAAGTCCAACCCCTCCTTAACGTGGCAGGGCAGTGCCAACGGGTAGTGCCAGAGCTATGCCGTCAGGAACTTCGGTTCCTGGTAGAGACAACCAAGGCGGATTGTTCTGGCACCCAGCGGTATTAGGGCTGCAACCCGGCTAAAGGGGCTCTGATGAAAATCCAGAAGGTGTCTGTTCCGGCAACCGGCGACCTCGGGTCACTCTGTCAATGCGTCTGTTGAAAATCTGCGGCAAACAGGGGGGTTTTCCAGGTAGGACTTGGGACCCTTCCCTCAATCAAATCTTAAAGTATCTTCTTCAATGTGCAACATGCTCGGGAGGAAGCCGGTTCAACCCAACCAGGGTGAAAGCCGATACAAGTATTAGTACAAGTAAGTGTATAATCATTAGTCTTAGATAGAAATTCTTAAAATCATACAACTGTATGCAAATTATTTGTATTAGATATGAATAACTGAAAGTGTATAACTGTAAATTATTTGTATTAAGAATAGTCACATGAGAATATGATTGTTTATTAAGAATTAAACGCAGTTTCTTCCAGGCAGCGGTCACATCGATACTGCTATATGGATCCACTACATGGACTCTAACAAAACGGGTTGAGAAGAAGCTAGACGGCAATTACACAAGAATGCTGCGAGCAATCTTGAACAAGTCCTGGCGGCCACAGATATATGTATACATAAAATATATATACATACAATATATTATATATGTGTAATATATATATATATATATCATATGTATAATATATCATATATATATATATAATATATTGTATATGTATTATATGTATATATAATATATTATTTATAATATATTATTTATATGAATATATATATATATATATATATATATATATTATAAAATATATTATATATATAATATATTGTATATATATTATATGTATATATAATATATTATTTATGATATATTATATATATATATATATAATGTATTATATATTTATAATATATATATATATATATATATATATAATTGAACAAGTCCTGGCGGCAACAACCCACAAGACACCAACTGTACGGCCAACTGCCTCCTATCATGAAAACTATTCAAGTTAGACGAACCAGACATGCAGGACACTGCTGGAGAAGCAGGGACGAACTCATAAGTGATGTACTCTTATGGACCCCTACACATGGCCGTGCAAAAGCAGGACGACCAGCACGAACATACATTCAGCAAATATGTGAGGCTCTTTAGGCTTGGTACAGCAACCGGTCAAGGAGGAAGAAACTCTTAATTCAAACTGTTATGGGGACATATCCTACCATACCCCAAAGATGGACTCGTCCAACCTAAACATATTCTCCGAGCTTAGCTCGCTCGGGTGAGACAACTTCTCGTTCCTTACGAGACATTTAACAGACGGACTGCAAGCCGAGCACGGCTAGTACTTCCTTTATATGACTTCCTTTTTCTGCTAATACAATAACGTTTACCTATTACCCGTTGTTTGAGTTGTTCTTCCACCAGTCTTATGTGAAAACCACAACACAAACCTATTAAACACCGCTTAAAAATTGGCCTTGTGTCACATCCTGCCTGTGCGGAGGGGTTGGGTAAATACATACGTCTGTGTGCAGATTATTTGTATTCGACAGGTTTGGGTTGGTTGGTTGGGTTTTATGGCATATCACCTTTGTAGGTTATTTAACGCCAAATCCATTTTTATGTAAATAATCTGTTCTGTTTAAAACAATGTAGTTTAGCATAAGTACACAGTTTAATTGTCAAAAACATTTATATTTCAAACTATTCAAACAGTTTTAATGTTGAAAAACAGTTCTATTTCAAATAATTCAGTTAAGCATAAGCACGCAGTATAAATGTAAGTACAGTTTAATTGTCAAAAACATTTTTATTTCAAGCTATTAAGTTTACTCAAACAATTCAGTTTAGCATAAGTATGCTGTTAGTTCTATTTAACCCATAGATAGGGCCCTATCAGGTGCTACCACTCCGGACCAGATTGAACCTGGGAGCAATGGCAATGAAGGGGTACTCCGCATTCCCCAGAGCTCCAGCACTGCTGGAACCTCACCATCCGATTGTTTAGTGTCATATCCAGGACACTTGTTAGGGGGGGGGTCTTACCCCTCTGCAGAGAAGCAGTCGGTGTATTCTACAGCCCCAGCTGACTGGGGAAGTAGTCGACAGGAATACTTGATATCTAATAACTGTTTGCCAAAAAATTCGCAAGAAACAACACAAAAATGTAGACATACATTGAACGTGATTATGACGA
>CAUZXS010003136.1:52500-77500 GCA_963585895.1 Sepioteuthis lessoniana
CGGGCACCTCCATTAGCTGCGTATAAATTATTAATATCAGATAGTAATACTTGAAACCATACAATTATGTTCTGGCCCTGTCAGCTGGGGCTGCAGAATACACCAAGTGCATCTCTGCAGAGGAGTAAAACTCCCTCAATGAGTGTCCTTGATATAACATTAAACAATTTGATGGTGAGGCTTCAGTAATTCTGGCGCTTTGGGGAATGCGGAGTACCCCTTATTGCTATCACTCCCAGGTCCACTCTGACCCGACGAGATAGTACCTGATAGAGTCCTATCAATAGGTCAAAGAGAACTGTTTGACATATAAACTTATGCTAAACTGAATTGTTTGAAATAGTTGAAGTTGAACTGTTTTTACATTTAACTGTGTAAACAAAAAATTGTTCCTAAGCTAAACTGAATTGTTTGAAATTAAACTGTTGACATTTAAACAGTATTTATGCTAAATTGTATTGCTTGAAATAGAATAGTTTTTTAAAAATTTAATTGTGTGTAAACAAAAAACTATTTAAACAAAAAAAAACTCCGTACTTATAAGTAAAGTAAAGTTGTCTCCCTTGAGTCGAGGGTGACCCAAGGGCTCCCTTTTCAATAGCTACTACACCAAGGTGTAGGGGAGGGCACTCTTCCTTCCCTGGATTGCTCCACTTTACTCTTGATCCTTACCTTATAAATCTGAGTGTTAAGCAAGGCGGTATCAAGTACCATTTTTGAGTGTGTGCAAAAAAAAAAAAAAAAAAAAGCTAAGGCTCGCTTAAAAATATTATGTACAAAATATGTTTAGAAATCATATATTTAACATATGTATTTGAAACCCAACCCAACCAAACCAAACCCAACCCAACCAAACCCAACCAAACCAAACCCAACCAAATCCTAATGTACAACTTTGTATTAGATAGGAATACTTGATTACATATATTCGTTTTTCCATACGAGCATGTACAAAAGAAAAAAATTAACAATTATAGGCAAATTGCTAAACCCTCTGGCATAAAAGTACTAAGTATTTTGTTGAGAAAAAGAAAACGTCTCTACATCATTTTTTTAACATTTCATTATAATTAAGAAACTGTGTCAGAATCAAAGTCACAATTCCCAGTTATTTACGTTATATTCCTAATGATATTTAAATAATCTAAATTAGTATCTTATTTATCAACAATGTTTCTGTTAAAGTCTATCTGAGATAGATTTGCCTCAAAACAATCCAAGTTATTAAAGGATTTATCCGACTTCTCACCGAGTCAGATTTGACACTAGGTCATTTTAATGTGGGGGACCTCGCGTATGCGATAAATTCAGTCCAGCGAAGCAGGTATTGCCTGAGGTAAAAGACGCCTTGGGACCCGGTGATCAACTCAATAATATCTACTTAGCACGAACACCAGGTGGCCCCCAGAAAAGCAGGAAAGGCGAGCCTGTAGTATTAGATATCTATCCGATTTTCCCCCAAGATAGAGAGCCATTTTATAGTGGGGGCCACGCAGAAATCGAGATTCGTAAAAAATGCTTGATCCCCTGGGTATTCCTCTTTTGGAGCGCCTCTGTCGTCAAACGATAAACTCAGTCTTGTTTTTCACATAGCACTAATACCCTTAGGAAACGTATGAATCCAATTATTCTCCCTCCAGCTATGTGTAAATAGTAGGATAAACTAGGTTCTTCAGCCTTGGTTAGGCAACTAGTATAGGAGAAGGAAAACTCTGACTTCAAACCTGTTAAACTCCGCTTAAAATTGACCTTGTGTCATATCCTGCCTGAGCGGAGGGGTTGGTAAATATGATAAACTCAGTCTTGCTAAGCAAGTACTTCCTGGGGGGTGTTAGACCCTCTGGGACCAGGTGATCAGCTTTATAACACATGGCGTTTCTACCAATTGGTCCCTAGAAAACTAAGTATCAGATTTTATCAGATTTGACATGGAGTCATTTGATAGAAGGTAGCCACGCACGAATCGAAACTCATGTTTGACTGTCACAAAAAATGCTTGATCTCCCAGGTATCCTCGTTTAAGGACGCCTCAGACGCCAAGCAATAAACTTAGCTCTGCTATATAAGTATTGTATAACACCTACCCGGCGCGAACGCCAGGTACTCCACCCCAACTTCGGAAAACCGAGGTATAGCCGTCCGTGTTATTAGTGAGGTATTTATCCAACCTCCCAACTGATCAGTTATGGGGAGAAACTCGCACGATTCAAGATTCATGCGTGGTTGTCTCAAAAATTTCTTGATCCCTTTTACATTTTAGGGTGCTTCAGGCGGCAAGTGATGAACTCAGCCTTACCAAGCCGGTATTGTCTGGAACCAGGCCATCAGTTTAAAAATACTCACATGACTTAAACGCGAGATGGCCTCCGGAAAACCAGAAGTGGAGACCATGATATTAATGCGCTTAAAAACCTGCAATGTTTTATCTATCACTAAAAATATCAAGGTTTACATAGTATATGGTGTGGATAATTTGCGTACTGATTTTAACAAAACTGGATTGAATAGATAATTATTTGATCATACTGATTTCTAATATTATTGTTTTATTCTCAAATTTATTTTTCAAAAAATCGTATGAATGATTTTATAAAGAAATCAATTTAAAAAAAAAGTGTAATCGTTTTATATGCGTTCTTATTTATTTTAGTTTGTCTTTCTTATCTAATCTTATATTTTCAACATTCAAACTTAAATACTTGCGTCTGTAGGACCTATATTTTTACTTTTCTTCAGAATTGTTCTATCGTTCCCCCAAGCTAGACTAGCAAACCTTCGCGAGTGGGTTTGAGTCTCATTGGGTGCCCCATCTAAGCAAAAAGCTTAGTAAATTGCCACTTAAGGATAATTCAGTTCCTCGTCCTGTAAATGCCGGAAAAATCTAAAAAGGTTATAATCTTTAGATTGAGAACGGCTAACGACAAAAGTAACTGACCAAAGTTCAGCTTCTGTGGCATCGTAACTTTTCGTTGGAAAACTTCTTCTCAATCACAAAATCGATGAAACTGCCTTTTATTATTTTTTCCTGTATTTTTGATAAATTTGGGTCCAGTTTGTTTGTTCATAACTGTCAGATAAAGCGTGCGTCATTTACACAGATTTGCCTAAAAAATCAGCCGATCTGAGATTCTCCCAAGCCACTAGCTGCTTTAATGTAAAATTTTCTTTGGGATTAGGGAGATAAATAAGTAATTTACGAAGCACTTTTGTTTCGAAGTGACACAAGGCCAAATGAATGGGGCACCCAGTGAGACTCAAACTAACTCGTGTAAGTTTGCTAGTCTAGCTTGCTAACCGTTACAACACCAGAGGTGCCCCAAGGGGGATAGATAATGATGAATACTGTTACAAATAATGACACTCTACCTTTCGAGTCGGGCACTTTCGAGTTTCGTTTTCGTATTTTGAATATTTTTTCGTTAAATGGGACGGAAATTTCGTATCGGGCACTTTCGATTCTCGTGTTCGTATTTTGAATATTTTTTCGTTAAATGGGACGGAAATTTCGAGTCGGGCACTTTCGATTTTCGTGTTCGTATTTTGAATATTTTTTCGTTAAATGGGACGGAAATTTCGAGTCAGACACTTTCGATTTTCGTTTTCGTATTTTGAATATTTTTTCGTCAAATGGGATGGAAATTTCTTCGAAGCCCGTTTCGTATTTTGAATATTTTTTCGTATAATGGGGTTTTTGTAAATCGAGGTTCCAATGTATTTGCCGCGACCTGTTCACATACGTAAACAGATCAGTTTGCACGCTCGTCATAAAAAAACAAGATCCGGTTACGATCGGAAATGATGAAGCCCTTTTTACGACCTTGACCTCCCGTTACAGCTAAAAAAAGGGGATAAATCAAAATTAACAATAATTACAGAACACTTCTGCCAGAAACAACGCTATAAAAATGGAATTAATTATCTTCGCTAGCTTATATCAAACTAAAGAAGTAATTTATCTTTACGCCCATTTTTATTGAAGAACTTTCTATTTACCCAACTCGGCAGAGTGGCGCTGCGTCCCCTTTATATAAAAAAGGCTTCTGCGGCGGAAGAATTTGGAGGTCTCACGACGCTCTTTAGACGCCGTGTATGATCTTTCCCCTCCAGTTGTTGGGTCTCATTCGGTAGGCCGTTCTACCTCCAGACGGTTCTGTCGGGTGTGCCTCGGCACTGGAGATTTCCTCTGACCGCAGGGGGGCATTCCCCCAGGCTTTAATCTTCTTCGGAGGGGTTGGGTTTATCGCCCGGCGCATGAGGCGCCCCGAAAAGAGGAATTTCACACAGGGTCCGAGGCATTTTTGGAACTGCCTGACGCGTATGGGCTCCAGCCCTGGAACAGGGGCCACCTTAAACGGCCTTGTGCCACATTCTTACGCTGATGGGGCGTATGATAAATAATGAAGGTCTATGGACGCTCTCAGAAGCCCGTTTGCGCTCCGCAAGGGAACAATGGCAGACTTGAGGCCTTAAGGTTCCCAGTTTTCGCTGGGCTACCTCCAGGTGGGCGAGCTGCAACATTGACTCCTTTGTCTTCCATGTATAGCACTAGACCATGCTGTCTAGTTCAAGTTATAACCCGGCATACGTGCTCGGACCCACATTTGGGTTTGTGAAACTGCTTGCCTCATTAGACCCACATTGCACTTAGAGGGTCAATGAGCAGCACAGACCAGCAGGGTTCCAGCCTCGGCTCCTTCTCGACCTTCCCCTCCCCTTTATCCCCACTTTAATCGGCCTTCGGGCTTTTGATCTTGTGTCAAGCCTTGTCTGGTGGGAGACACTGGCAAGTAGTCCTCGGACACTCTCAGGAGCAGCTCTCAGAGCGGGCTCCAAAAGTTGAATCCTACATCTAGTTGTTGCATTCGCCTTCCCATCACATCGATATGCACCAAAGGTCCTTTTAAGGAAAATAAGAGGTCTTTTTCTGCGGGTTAGAGTATCTCTGACGGTCCTTAACGATTCGTCGAAGTAGACGGCCCGGAGGCAAACACGAAGAGGACTCCAAGACCACCCAGTCTTAACTCCTGGCCTGTCTGCTCGTTCGTGCTGAGCTTTGGCACGGCAAACCCTTAGCTACCGCCTCGATACGTCCGCACAGCTATGGCACAGCAAAGCCTTAGCTGCCACCTCGATACGCCCGCACAGCTTTGGCGCGGCACAGCCATAGCTATCGTCTCGATACGTCTGCACAGCTCTGGCGCGGCACGGCCTTAGCTATCGTCCCGATACGTCCGCACAGCTTTGTCGCGGAACAGCCATAGCAACTTTTTCGATACGTCCGCACGGCTTTGACACGGTTAAGCCATAACTACTGTCCCAAATACGTCCGCACGGCTTTGGCACGGAAAAGCCTTAGCTATCGTCTCCGATGCGTCCGCACAGCCAGGGGCACGACAAAGCCCTAGCCTCACCGACTCGTTCGCTTGAGCTCGTTTGTGCTAAGGCCTGGCAAATCTTAGCCACGGTTTTCCCGTCAGTTCACTTGGCCCGTAGTATTAAGACACCACTTAGTCTTAGTCGCCAGCTCGCCCGACTCTACGCGATCAAGCTGCCAACACCGATTTCGACCTCGACGCTCCAGCAATGCAGCATCCAGTCCACGTACGACTCGCTGTTACGGACTGCCCTAGCATTGCAACATCTAGCCCACATACGACTCGCTGTACGGGCTAGCAACCAGATCGATCCTCCCGTTTAACCCAACGTACTGTCAAAACTGGGATTTCGATTTACCAACCACGACCGACACCAGCTTCCCGCAATGATCGTCCAGCTGCATTCGACTCGACCGAACTCAGGTACTCGCAACGATCATCCAGCTGCATCCTACGATTCGACCGACCTCAGCTTCCCGTTACGATCATCCAGCTGCATTCTACGACTCAACCGACACTAGCTACCCGCAACGATCGTCCAGCTGCATTCAACGACTCAACCGACAGCTACCGGCAGCAAACATCTAGCAGTATCTCTACGACTCGACCTACGCCAGCTACCCGCATCGAACATCCAGCCGCGCACATCTACGACTCGACCATACCAGCTATCGACATCACCCATCTAGCTGAAAACCAAATACAACCGCCACGGAATTTACATACACGTTTGTAAATCTGACAATAAATTGTCACTTTTGTAATATTTGTTACCTCACCTTTGTTTCCTTCATTGTCTCTGGCTGTCATTACTCGCACGTATTAAACTTAAATCATTTGTGGGGTCGACATTCTTATCGGCTCCGCAACATATTTCTGATTCATAAACACAGGGTTAAATATTATGTTTTGTGAAAGAAATAACCCTTTCAGTAATTTCAAGGGAACAACATTTGATATTTTAGAATAGCTTTAAGTTGAGCAGACATTGTGAGTTCTAAAAAAGGACCTTTTTTTCGGTCACATCTCTATTTTAGAACTCTCTATGTTTGCTTTTCTTAAAGCTTTTCTAAAATTCTGTATGGAAATTTACTAAGCTTTTTGCTTAGATGTGGCACAAGGCCATATGAAAGGGGCACCCAATGAGACTCGAACTCACTCGTGTAGGTTTGCTAGCCGAGCTTGCTAACCATTACACCACCAGAGGCGCCCTCTTCTAAAATTCTGTATGTACCATGAGATTATCATATTTGATATTATAAGCAAACAATATCTCAGCACAAACAGAAATTATCCCCCTCCGACGTCGATGGAGCAAAGAATACTCCGATTCCAACAGAGGATGTTTTGGATTTGACTCTATACTACATTGGGTGGGACTCCAGTTTTGGAACACTGGAAAGTACGGATCTTACTCTTCATTGCAATTACTCCCAGGTCCACTTTAATCTGGAGTTAGGGCTCTATCTATGGATAAAATATGTGTAATTATTAGTGTTTAATGGGGGATACTTAAAACCACATTAATTTGAATTCAAATAAGCTGTACTCCGTTAAAAAATTGACCTTGAGTCACATCTTGGTGGTTCAGTTTTTAGTTTGGAAATTCGGATCAATAAACATTGCAACTTTGAACGGTGGCTCAACGACAGGATACGGTTCATAAAAGATATAACGGAGATTTGTTTGGTTTCTTTGTTCTAAGAGCATATCAATCGTCATGAGTCATTTAATGCCAAAGCAATCCTTGGAGAAGAAACAGCAATGATAGTATCTAACCCTGATTGGGGGAGATTAGAGCAGTTCATGCCTTTCCCTGGGGTTTCAGGCCAGCACTTGAGGTTGCAGGCCAGCACTTTAACCATTACGCCACGGAGACTCCTCGATATATTTATAAAGAGTGCTCAATATCATTGATAGAGGATATGTAGATCTCAAGAGAGCATAGAAACAGTCAACGGAGCTTAGTGACCGTCAGTTTCTCGCCTATGCAGTCAATAGTTGGCGAGAAACTGACAGTCACCAAACGTCGTTGACTGAGTCCTCACTACTCTACATATATTCTCTCATCGATATTGAACACTCTTTATTCATAAATATAGCTAACAAGCCATTGGTATAACGGTTAGACTGTATGCCAATGGTGCAAGAGACCGGGGCTCAATACCAGGTCGAGTCATACCAAAGATTAAAAAAATGTACTTGATGCCTTCTTGCCTTACACTCAGCTTTATTAGGTATGCATCAAGGGTAAGTGGAGAAATCTAGGGAAAGGAGTAGCACCCTCTCCGACACCTCGGTGTAGTAGGTATTCGAGTCGCTCTCGACTACGGTGGGCCAACTTACATTATATATATATATATATATATATATATATATATGTGAGAGGTGGAGTGAGATGGAGAGGTTGAGAAAAGACATAAGTACGCATGCGCAGATAAATAATTGTACCGAAGCTGAGAGTCTGTTGCCAAATAAATGTGAGATTGAATATAGAAATAATGTTTTAAATGCTTTTTTCGATGTCATATTTCCATGTGTGGTATTTTTCCTCTCATTTTGCGCCCCACCCAATTTTCCGGTCCCTTCGCCATCTCTCTTGTCGACACCTCCTCTTTTCTTCCCAACTCCCCTTCACCTGACTTGCCTCTATTCGTCATCAGTTTTTTTTGTTTTCTTTTGATTCTTTTTCTTTTATTTATTTTTTTTTTGTTTTACATTAAATTCAGCTTTTCACCACTCCCCCTGTTTTTGTTGCTTCCTTTCTTTTCATCAGCGTTTTACAGATACTGTCGACGGGAAAAGGTTCCTCGTCTAGTGTAATGGTTAACAAGCTAGACTAGCAGGCCATTGATAATGAGTTCAAGTATCCCTGGATTCGCGATATTTTAAAACTTGTGCTAAACTCAGTAAATGATTATTGTATGTGTATACACACACGTGTACATTTATATACGCATGTGTACATGTGTGTGTGTATAAGCAACAGAATGTGTATACACACGTGTAAATTGATATACACACGTGTACATTTACGTGTGTATAAGCATTAAAATGTATATACACACATGTATACATTGATATATCTAAAAAGGAAATGTTGACTTTACCATATTGCGAAACAACGTGTATGCGTGTGTGTCCCTATGTATATGCGTGCATATATATATATATATATATATATATATATATATATATATATATGTATATATATGAATGCAGTTGAATGTCTTACGTATGTTATTATATCTGTGTTATGTCATACATGCACGCCAGCAAAAACGTATTCAGACAGATGTAGATACATACGAGCACATGTGCCCGCGCATCCTCACACATACAATTGTATGCGTGTGTGTGTGTGTGTGTGTGTGTGTGTGTCATCCAATATTTCAGAGAAGCACACACACACACACACACACATATTTGTTTTATAAAGCTACTTATTTCACTCTATTCATTTCTATCTCATTTCGGATGTACACATGGGTATTTCATTAGTTTCATTTCATCATGTATATTTGTATTGTTTTATCTCTCTCACTCTGTTCCTTATCTGTCTATTTATCGTTCAAATTTTGCTCCTATCTATCTATCTATCTATCTATCTATCTATCTATCTATCTCATTTTACTCATATGTATGTATGTATGCATTACATTTTGCGCATATCTATCTATCTATCGATTTCATTTTGCTCCTATCTATCTATCTATCTATCTATCTATCTCTTTTTGTTCATATCTATCTATCTATCTATCTATCTATCAAATTTTGCTCCTATCTATCTATCTATCTATCTATCTATCTATCTATCTATCTATCTATCTATCTATCTCTTTTTGTTCATATCTATCTATCTATCTATCTATCTATCAAATTTTGCTCATATCTATCTATCTATCTATCTATCTATCTATCTATCTATCTCATTTTGTTCATATCTATCTATCTATCTATCTATCTATCTATCTATCTATCTATCTATCAAATTTTGCTCATATCTATCTATCTATCTATCTATCTATCTATCTATCTCATTTTGTTCATATCTATCTATCTATCTATCTATCTATCAAATTTTGTTCATATCTATCTATCTATCTATCTATCTATCTATCTATCTCTTTTTGTTCATATCTAGCTATCTATCTATCTATCTATCTATCTATCTATCTATCAAATTTTGCTCATATCTATCTATCTATCTATCTATCTATCTATCTATCTCATTTTGTTCATATCTATCTATCTATCTATCTATCTATCAAATTTTGCTCATATCTATCTATCTATCTATCTATCTATCTATCTATCTCATTTTGTTCATATCTATCTATCTATCTATCTATCTATCTATCTATCTATCTATCTATCAAATTTTGCTCATATCTATCTATCTATCTATCTATCTATCTATCTATCTATCTATCTCATTTTGTTCATATCTATCTATCTATCTATCTATCTATCAAATTTTGCTCATATCTATCTATCTATCTATCTATCTATCTATCTATCTATCTATCTATCTATCTATCTATCTATCTCTTTTTGTTCATATCTATCTATCTATCTATCTATCTATCTATCAAATTTTGGTCATATTTATCTATCTATCTATCATTCAAATTTTGCTCATATCTATCTACGGGTAAATCTATCTATCTATCTATCTATCTATCTATCTATCTATCTATCTATCTATCAACGGGTAAATAGTAGAGCAGTTCTTTAGCCTTGGTAGGGCAACTTGTGTAGAAGGAAAAAAAACCTGAATTCAAAAGCACCTGTAAAATTCAGATCCGGGATCATGCCTTGTTGCTAGTACCATGTTAGTTAGCAACCGTAGTCGAGGGCGACTAGAGGGCTCCCTTTTCGATAGCTACTACACCGAGGTGTAGGGGGGCGCTACTCCTTTCCCTGAATTGCTCCACTTTACCCTCGATACGTACCTTTAATTGCTGAGTGTTAAGCAAGGAGGTATCAAATACCATTTTAAAAGTCTTTGGTATGACTGGATGGACTTTGAACCCTGGTCTCCCGGACCATTGGCGAACACTCGATCCCCAAGGCCAATGAGCGGGTTTACAGCCTGTCGCATGTAACCCTTCTATTGCCCTAGGAAACGCTATGAAAGGGAATTAATCCTTATGACACGTCGACTAACAAAAATTATGAGATATGAAGTTGTGGAGGAGGTTTGAGTTGGTCTATTTGTTTAATGGCATATCAACTTCTTATGGACTATTTAATGCCGAATATACTTTCAGCGTCCCATTGCAATTGTTATTTTCAACACTTTTTCTATGGTAACAATAATCATTAGCTCTTATTTACATGATATCAGGTATTCCTATAGATTACTAATAATTTGTACAGACATTGTAACGGTAGCACCATGAGGCAAAAAATGAGGTAAAAGGCACAACTGGTAAAAAAGTTGTCTATTCGCAATAGGTCTTCGTTCCTTCTTAAACCCTTCTTTGACCCTTCTTTGACCGTGAAACTAAAAACAAAATAGAAAACAACTTTCACACAGATCAATAACTCGGGCAAATACAGATACAGTGTGTGATTCTTACCTCAGTTCGCCTCAAAGAATGCAAAGAATGCCCCCTTCGCAAAGTCTAAAATCGCAGCTCTATCAGGCAACACGTGTGTTCTGCTCGGAAAAATGGTAAAAAAGGGCCAACCCTTCTAACGGTGTCACGTTTGTGACTGGTCGCTTTACAATGGTAATGTGTACCCAACTCTAAGGTGCCCGAACCAAAACAAGGGGGATTTCTCCCTCATTTACAGACATTGTTTCAAGTATTGTTTGATTTGGTTGGGTTTTGTGTCATATCAACCTTTGAAGGTTATTTAATGATGAATCCTGTTTATATATATATATATATATGACTAGTAAACAAATAGTTTGCAGGTAAAATTTTTAAACGAGCCAGAGCTCATCTGTTTGCACACCGTTAAATGGGTACACGTATGAAATTTGTAAGCGAATAGTTTGTAGGTAATCTCATTTATAAAAAATAAGTAAGAGTAATTGTTTGCTCACAATTAAGTATTGTTGATTGGCCTAATGAGTAAAGTGTTCGCCAACGGACCGGGAGACTGGGGTTCAATCCCAGGTCGAGTCATACCAAAGACTAAGAATAGTACTTGATGCCGCCTTGCTTAACACTTAGCTTTATAAAGTACGTATCAAAGGTAAAGTGGAGCAATCCAGGGAATGAAGTTGCATCCTCTCCTACACCTCGGCGTTGTAGCTATTGAAAAGGGAGCCTTCGGGTCACCCTTGACTAAGGTCGCCAACTTTACTTTCTTACTTTTATTGTTTGCCCACAGTTAAATGGTTTCAAGCATTGCTATGTAACACTAATAATTCTATTTAATATTAATCCTTCGTTTGTACGAAGGGAAGTGGTTTCAAGTATTGCTATCAAACACGAATACGATTCATTCATTTGCAAAGACAAAGGATTTTCGGCAAGGCAATTTGATACTAATAATTCAATTTATCACTAAATTAATGGGTTTCAAGTATTGCGATCTAACACGAATACGATTCATTCATTTGCAAAGACAAAGGATTTTCGGCAAGGCAATTTGATACTAATAATTCAATTTATCACTAAATTAATGGGTTTCAAGTATTGCTATTAAATACACTAATATTTTTTCAACATTTGTTTGCACATAGTTGAATGATTCCAAGTTTTGGTATGTAACATTAATAATTCAATTAAACAGTCATCTTTTGGCACAGTTAAATGGTTTCAAGTATTGCTATCAAACACAAATAATTCTATTTGGTATAAATCATTTGTTTGCACACAACTATATGGTTTCAAGTATTGTTATTTAACATCAGTAATTCGATTTATCAAGTATTCCTATCAAATATAAATAATTTGTACATAGCAGTATAGTTTCAAATAACTAATAATAATAATAATAATAATAATCGTGTCGCACCACAAGCGCGGATCTCCCTGACCCTCTTTCGTCATCCTTCTCTACAGTCCATCGCTTCCGGTAGGTCCTCAAGGCTATATCGGTACAGAGCTGATGGTCATCCTACTGTAGAGAAGAGGAAAATCTCGTATTTTGTTTTGACGCGCTATTTAATTCAACACTGAATTTCACCCAATCAGGATGACATATCCTATTCAGCCCGGACCTTCATTTCCGGCTAGCAAAACGGGTGAGCGGCCAAAACCACTCTCTTCAGCTTGAGACGGCGACCAGAACAGAAGTGCCTCTGGTCGCCCCTGCTTAGCGATGCTTTTTAGCTAAACAAGCCACCCAGTGTGGACAACTCACTGTGGCTTTAACCCTAGCAGCAGCAACATGGACACTCAGCGAGGGAACCATCTAATTTATGGATTCTTTGCGTCTAATATATTTTAGACCAAGGAATCCCAGTTGAATATGAATTAGATACGTTCAGCATGCCTTCCACAAGCACCACAAAAATTTACTATGTCGATCCGAGCGCCACTTCGCTCTCGACAAGCCCCCATTTCACCTCTGGTCACATTAATGGAGATAACGCCTACTCTCCCCAAATACCAGACACACAAAACTACACGGTGGCCTTGAATACTTCCCTCACACGTCCAACGACACGCTGCCATCTCAACATCCCGCTAAGCTATCGCGTCTCCAAAACCAACAAGCCTAACCACCACGAGTCTTGCAGCACCAAGAACAAACCGCCTCAAAGCTGCAAATAAAAACTTTCGTTGTTGTGTGTTGTTAAAGAATAGTTTCGTAATTCATTTGTGTGACCAAAAACAATAGTGTAATAACCTCAACACCGCTATACTACTTTGCTCGTCCATGTGAAGGGGTCCACAGGAGTATGTCACTTATGATTTCGTCTCTACTTCTTCAGCAGTGTCCCGCATGTCTGGTTTGTCTAACTTGGATAGTTTTCGCGATGGGTGGAAGTGGCCCTACAGCTGCTGCTTTGTGGGATGCTGCCCCCAGGACTTGTTTAATATTGCTCGCGGCATTCTTGTGTAATTGCCGTCAAGCTTTTTCTCCATACGTTTAGTTAGCATCCATGTAGTGCATCCATAAAGCAGTATCGATACGACTGCTGCTTAGAAAAAACTACGTTTCATTTTATTGGTCTGGTCTGAATTCCATATGACTAATAACCTATCATTAGCTGTCCATGCCTTTGCTAGGCGCGTGTTGAATTCTGTCTCGGTTGATGAGACACTGTTTCGTTGGTAGATGAACTTATCTACTGGTTTTAGAACTAACGGCATTAATGCTAAACTGAACTGTTTGACTAAACTGAATAGCTTGAAATAGAAATGTTTTTGACAAACTGTACTTACATTTAAACTGTGTGCTGATGCTAAACTGAATTGTTTGAAGTTGAACCGTTCTTGACATTGAAACTGTACTTACACTAAATTAAATTGTTATATATAGAATTGTTATATATAGAGTACTTACGTTAAACTGAATTAGCTGAATTAGAACTGCGTGACTAAACTGAATAGTTAGAAATAGAAATGCTTTTGACAATTAAACTGTGTACTCATGCTAAACTGAATGGTTTTAAATAGAACTGATTATTTACATAAAAATGGATTTGGCGTTAAATAACCTACAAAGGTTGATATGCCATAAAAATCAACCAACGAAACACGCGAGGCGTGCTATATGTAATGTTAAACATGTCAAAAGTTTAGCAAAGAATTTTGAGTTGAAAATGTTCACATAGTCCGATGTACTTTAATAATATGATCTTAAGTAACTAATGATAATCATTAGTAAACAATTCTAGCTTTAAGTTGTTGGTGACCATAGTCGAGGGTGACACGAAGGCTCCCTTTTCGATAGCTACTACACCGAGGTGTAGGGGAGAGCACTACTCTTTTCCCTTTAAGTAACTACTATTAATCCTGATAATAATATAATTGTTGTCTAAAGAAAACGGAAAGAAAAATACATTAGATGGATGAGAAAAAAATTATTTCTAAATGTTAATTTAGGTCTACCGACACGTTTCGACAAGATTACCTAAGATATGAAATTACGAAAATATCAAGTAGAAAGTATTTTAGGTCATCTTCAGGATGTGAATTATGAATTTAAAAAAATTTCATAATTTCATATCTTTGATAATCTTGTCGAAACGTGTCGGTAAATCGAAAATAATATTTAGTAAAAAATTTTTGTCATCCATTTATGTGTATTTTTCTTTCTATTTTCTTTATGCAACATATCTGTCTGATTAAACTTTATACCTTACTCAAATAATATAATCTTCATTTTTAGTGTGCAGTTTGTGATTTAAAAGAAAAAAACTCGTTTACTTTCGGCGGTTGATGTTATTACGCGTTTACAGTAACCGTTTCGTGTGATTACGTAAGAAACGGTTACCGTAAACGCGTAATAACATCAACTGCCGAAAGTAAACGCGTTTTTTTTTTTAAATCACAAACTGCACACTAAAAATGAAGATTAACGTCCACTGTCGTCTCTGCTCTTAAGTGATATATATATATATATATATATATATAATTCTCTTAATACCCTGTCCGGTGGCAAAAGCTGCTTGGTAGCGCCAGGAGTGGCAGTACCGCCTCGAGCTACCGAAACTGTGTTATTACCCCTGGTTGGCGGCTGATGAGGACAGGGTATCGCACGTGCTTTCACATGTTGTATGATGAAAAAATAAACTGTGTATGAATTATCATCAAGTCATGCTGACAGCATAGAGTCCCCCGACTCTCTCACTCTCGCCATCCGTCCCTATCGGTCATTATACTTGGTAGACCCTCTTGTGTTTGCATACCGCTGATATAAACCTTTACTTGTTGGCCAACATTGGTGAATCCATTTGTAAGAGACCATGAGATGACATTGCTTATGAGATCGGCCTGACTTGTCTAGCATGTCTTGTCCATCTATTTGCACACATTTCTGAGCGCTTTAAAGTATTCCCACGACCCATACTTATAATTATATGGTTTAAAGTAATTATTCTTATTTAATCATAATAATGATTTGTTTGCATAAATTTTTGCGGTTTCAAGTATTCCTAGCCAATACTAATAATTTGCATAATATTATATGGTTTAAAATAATTATTCTTATTTGATAATGATTTGTTTGCACACATTTATCCGATTTCATGTATTCCTAGCTAATACAAATAATTTACACACAATTTCATTGAACTAGTGGGTATCGATACTGCTATATGGATGCACTACATGGACTCTAACAAAACGGCTGGAGAAGAAGCTAGACGGCAATTACACAAGAATGCTGCGAGCAATCTTGGACAAGTCCTGGCGGCAACACCCCACAAGACACCAACTGTACGGCTACCTGCCTCCTATCACGAAAACTATTCAAGTTAGACGAACCAGACATGCAGGACACTGCTGGAGAAGCAGGAACGAACTCATAAGTGATGAACTCTTGTGGACCCCCACACATAGCCATGCAAAAGCAGGACGACCAGTACGAACATACATTCAGCAACTATGTGAGGATACGGGATGTTGTCCAGAAGACCTGCCTGAGGCGATGAACGATAGGGAAAAGTGGCGAGAGAGGGTCAGGGATATCCGTGCTACCAGCACGACATGATGATGATGATGAGTTGGTACAATGTTCGCCAATGGTCCGGGAGACCGAGGTTCAATCCTAGGTCGAGTCATACCAAAGACGCAAAAAATGGTACTTGATACCTCCTTGCTTAACACTCAGCATTATAAGGTACGTATCAAGGATAAAGTGGAGCAATCCTGGGAAAAGAGTAGCGCCTTCCACAACACCTCGGTGTAGTAGCTATTGAAAAGGGAGCCTTCTTGTCACCCTCGACTGCGGTCACCAACTTTATTTTTTCTATATGGTTTAAACCGGGCCATTAGCCTAATGAGTAGTGTGTTCGCCAATGGTTCGGGAGACCGGGGTTCAATCCCAGGTCAAGTCATACCAAAGACGCTTAACACTCAGCATTATAAGGTAAGAATCAAGGATAAAAGTGGAGCAATCCAGCGAAGGAGTAGCGCCCTTCTCTACACTTTGGTGTAGTAGCTATTGAAAAGGAAGCCTTCAGGTCACCCTCGACTAAGGACGCCAACTTTACTTATATGGTTTAATGTAATTATTCTTACTTAATAATAATAATAATAATAATAATTTGTTGGCACATATTTATATGGTTTCAAGTATTCCCATCTAATTCTAATTATTATATGGTTTCAAGTAATTATATCGGTTTAATAATGGTCTTTTGTTTGCACAGTTATAGGGTTTTAAGTAATTAATAATAATCCTTGTCGAGCAATAACTTCAACTAACTATTCTTAATACAAATAATTTACAGTAATATGGTATCAATACTTCCAATTGAATGCAAAAAATTAGTTCACAGAGGTATTTGATCCATAAATGGGACCAAAAGAAGTACTTTATTTTTTCCGAATTCCCATCATGTCAGAATTGACATGGAATCATTTTATGGTGGGCGAGGGAACTGGAGAACGCACGGATCGAGACTCCTGCGTATCCTTTATAAAAAAAAAATGTTTGATCCCTTCTGTATTCCCCTTCAAGGGCACCTCTGGCGTGGGACAGTCAGTTCAGCCCGTCTCTTTTAGACAAGGTGGTAAGTACTGCCTGGGATGAAGATGCCTTGGGACCACGCGAACGAGATATCTTATTTAAACTTACCGTTTGAAAACTAGTAAGCTACTTTGAGTCAAAGTGGACCAGGGAAAAATTGTAACGAAGGCGTGACTCTACACTCCTTCATGCTCCGGAAATAGCACCACACTGCCAGATGCAGTTTGATGTCATATCCAGGATGCCTCTTTTGGGGAGAAGTCTTACTTGTTGGCACATGATACAGTTGGCATATTTAAAGCCTCAATAATTGGGCGGGAAGAAGGAAATTCTCAATTCTCTTTTTTTTTTTTTTTTTTTTTTTTTTTCGTCACAATTGTTTAGCCGAACACTTTACAGTGTGCCGTCTAGCGTCTGCAATAAAACAGGTGGGTGTATACTTAAGAATAAGATTTATAAAACAATACAGATGGCAGTTTTTAAAAAAATTGCTTTTCATTTTATCCTGCTCTTAAAGTTTGTGTGGGTTTCTACAAAGTTTTGATTTATTATCTCAAATAATGAATAAATAAGTTTATTGAAATATTTGTCGTCATAAAGTAATTGTTATTTATTGTTCTCCTTCGAAGATTGCTTTTGGCATTAAATAACCCCCGAAGGTTAATATACCATTTAAAACAAAAAACCAATGATTTGTCTTTGATACTTTCTCCATGGAGGTGTCCGTGGTATAATGGTTATTGTCGTAGGAAATGGACACGGCGACACGAGTTCAAATCCTGGACGATACTGATTGCATATCACATAGCACTAATACCCTTGGGAAAGGTATGAATCCAATTATTTCTCCCTCCAGCTATGGGTAAATAGTAGGACAGACTAAGTTCTTCAGCCTTGGTGAGGCAACTAGTCTAGGAGAAGGAAAACTCTGAATTGAAACCTGTCAAACTCCTCTTAAAAAAAAAAAAAAAATTAACCTTGTGTCACATTCTGCCCGAGTGGAGGGGTTGGGTAAATATATATATAACTATTGTTATAACTAACATGTTAAATAGTAAATATATATATAACTATTGTTATAACTAACATTAATATATAGTAAATATATATATAACTGCTGAGACAATAATCTTGGAAACTTATTTCCTAATCAACTTGTGTTATGTGTTATACCCTGCCAGAGCGGAGGGGTTCGTAAATATGATTATCCATGGACAGGATATAACATAAGATCATTTTTAGCGAAATACGGCTGGTTTAAATGGTTATCTAATTATAAGGTCAGTTGCCATACCAAAGCAGAAAGGCTGAATCTACCCAACTATTTAGTTTATGGTTGGAGAAGAGATGGATTCATGCAAAGGTTATTGCAATTTTACCGTAATACCTACTGGGTACAACAAATTTGAAATTAAAGTTTCTAAAAACGATTATTGAAATTTATTGGGAAACATAGCCTAGAGGCGCGTTTCGCGTCGTTGGAAATAAAATCGGTGATCAGATTGGATTAGACTATAACAAGAGGACAGATGACATTACCATTTTTGGCATAAATTATAGTTGACGTAGTATCGTTCTGTTGCCTCATGTTATTTTTATAGAAAGGAAACAAATAATGAACGGGTAGATACTGATGGCTTTCAATCTAGTAGTTTAATGACTGCTTGCTAGGAAATTTTCCTTACGCCGCGAGTTGAATAGAATGCGCAATCATTTGTAAATGGCTATGTGGGGGTTTAGTGCTTAGCCAGAAGCTTCGGGTCCAAATAGTTTAGGAGGGAGAAATAATTAACTTGGAAATGGTCTCCTAAGGTATGCAGAGGAACAAATGTTAAAGTGTGCTCTCTCAAGATGGATAGTCCCAGTCTGCAATTGGAATTGTCCCGAGTTGGAGAGAGAAATGTTTTCTCTCGTATCGGCTGGTCTCACCATCTGCCAGCTAAGAGGAATAAGAAAGGAAAAGAGAGATCGCACGTGTTTAGCGCTGCCTTTTATGGTGCCCTGTGAGGTGTGCCCGGGCAGAATGGCATAGGTCATTCTAATTGGATGAAATGTATCATTTCAAAATTCCAATGGCCAAACAATTCCCGCACTAAATAATGGTTTGCAATTCTTTCTGCTATAAGACAATTTTTGTTTCACTTCGCACAAATGCCCTTGGGAAATGCATGAATCCATCTATTCCCCCCCTACAGGCCATGGGCAAATAGAAGAGCAGACTGGGCTTTTTGGCCTTAGTTAGGCAACTAATCTAGGAGAAAGAAAACGTTAAATGCAAAACCAGCTGAGCTCTGCTTAAAAAATTGACCTTGTGTCATATCCTATCAGTGGTAGAGGAGCTGAATAAATTAATTCATTTTGGAGGCGGGTAGGACAGAAAGTATCCTATGGATACAGAATACATCTCAGAGAGATTCATCAAAATCATTTTATGTATTCAACCCAATCCCTCTGCAATTTGCAAACCAGTCTTTAAGTAGATAGTTTGGTTTGGTTTTATGGCATATCAACCATTTTTTGTTATTTAATATCAAATCCTGACTTTATATATATATTAAAAATATGAGTTGTAAACATATTTTGTAGATACATACAGTTAAATGTCAAACAGTTCTATTTCTAACAATTCAATTAAGCATAAGTCAACAAAGTTAAATGGTTCCAAATATTGCTATGTATCACTAACAATTTGATTTAACGTAAGTTGTTCGGTTGCACATTGTTTAAATGTTCAGAAAGTTCTAATTTAAAACAAGTTGTTTGTTTGCTCTCAATTTAAATGTCAAACCGTTTTATTTGACCCATATATAGGAACCTTTCAGGTGCTACCACTCCGGACCAGAGTGGACCCGGGAGCGATAGCAATGAAGTGGTACACCGCATTTCCCATTTCCTGACTGCACCTCTGCAGAGGAATAAGACCCCCTTCCAATGAGTGTCCTGGATATGACATTAAACAATCTGATGGTGAGGTTCCAGTAATGCTGGGGCTTTGGGGAATGCGGAGTACCCCTTCATTGCCATTGCTCCCAGGTCCATTCTGGCCAGGCGTGGTAGCAATTGATAGGTCCTATCTATGGGTTAAATAGAACTAACGGCATACTTATGCTAAACTGAATTGTTTGACTAAACTGAATAGCTTGAAATAGAAATGTTTTTGACAATTAAACCGTACTTACATTTAAACTGTGTGCTTATGCTAAACCGAATTGTTTGAAATAGAACTGGTTTTTGACATTGAAACTGTACTTACACTAAACTGATTTGTTTGATATTGAACTGTTTTGACATTTAACTGTGTGTAAACAAAATCTGAACTTATACTAAACTGAATTAGCTGAATTAGAACTGCTTGACTAAACTGAATAGGTAGAAATAGAAATGTTTTTCACAATTAAACTGAACTTACATTTAAACTGCGTACTTATGCTAAACTGAATTGTTTGAAATAGAACTGACTATTTGTATTAAATGGATTTGGCGTTAAATAACCCACAAATGTTGATATGTCATAAAACCCAAACAACCACACACTCAACCAATCAACACTCGTTGGGGGAGTGTTATTCCCCTGCAGAGATGCAGTCGGTGAATTCTGCTGCCCCAGCCGATTGGGCCAACTATCCGATGGTTCAGAGTCATATCCAAGACAATCGTTTGGGGAGTGTAACCCCACCTCTGCAGAGATGCAGTCGGTGTATTCTGCAGTCCCAGACGACTGGACGTCTCTTTAAGTAGAGGAAATCTAGTTTCAATATAGAAATTTTTCTTTTCTTAGATCGGAAAATAGACCAAGTCTGGCTTATCATTTATTCAGAGCAAGGAGGAGAAAAGATGGAGTCATGCCTTTCATAATGACATTAAACGCCTCAGCCTAATCCAGGATCTGAAATTGGCACACCAGCTTCATTCCTAAAGTTGATAACTGGCCTGTCTTTATGGTGTTTTTGTTTATTTACTTTCCTTTTCGTTTATATTCCTTTCACAAAATTCCTTCAATGTCTTTCTGCTTGCACGAATACACACACACACACACACACAAACACACACACACACACTTATATATATATATATATATATATATATATATATATATATATATATATATATATATCAGTGGGTAATATGTTTATATCTATCTAGATTAGATCGGTATATAAAGAGATAAAGATAAGCATTGTAATTCGTTCGGCTTAAACCAGAATTGCATGTCATCTTCTGAACACCGAACTTACTTGAAATCGCCCTCGAGTTTTGCTGGTGGCGAGCCTTCACTCACCGATAGGTACTATAAATATATATATATATATATATATATATATATATATATATATGTGTGTGTGTGTGTGTGTGTGTGTGTGTGTGTGTAGAAAAACTGATAACAACGATCCAAGTGGAAGGAATGATTTATTAGTAATAATAAATCATTCCTTCCACTTGGATCGTTGATATCAGTTTTTCTACATATTGTCGGATTACAATCTTTTATTTACTCTTCATATATATATATATATATATATATATATTTACCAACCCCTTTCCGAGATACGACACAAGGTCAATTTTTAAGCGGAGTTTAACAAGTTTGAATTCAATTTTCTTTCTCCTAGACTGATTGACATGCAATGGTTAAAGAGCTCAGTCTGTCCTACTATTTACCCAGAGCTCGGTGAAGAATAATTGGATTCATACCTTTTCCAAGGGTATTAGCTCTCCGGGAAATACAAACAGCTTCGTCCAAGATTTGAACTCGGGTCGTCGACTCCATCTTCTACCGAGTCAACTTTGATGAAACTTTGCATGTGAATTCATTTCACCTCAAGGTGTGTTTTTATGGTATTTGTTGGTAAGGAGACTGCTTGGGACATTTTAGCTTAAAATGGATCAAGAAGCTCTAATTTATCCAGGAAACAAATAAACCGGTGTCAGCAAGAGTACCTCCCTTGTTCGGGGAGGATAATTGGGTAATGGCCAAATCTTGATAATTGGGCAATGGCCAAATTTTGATAATTGGGTGGTGACCAAATTTTGATAAAAAGTGGCACACAATCTTCCTTGAACTTAAAAAGTGTTTTAAACAATCGAAAGGGAGGTGGTTAAGAGGAGTGGTCAGTGGAAACCTCACGTTGGAGGTACTGGGAACATTTTAATTTAGAAGTGATCTAATTTGTTTAGAAAGTATCTAAAATTCCCAGATGCAGGTGCCTCCACTTTCTATTCTCAGAGGTGCAGGGATATCTTTGGAAGAAAATTGATAATACTGTACATATTCGTACAGAAATTAAACGAAATGTGTTTTCGTGTATTAGATTTTATCCAGCTATAAATACTATTACGTTCACTTTCGGGCAAATACCCTTGGGAAAGGTATGAACCCCCTTATCCTCCTAGCTATCGGTTAAATAGCACCACTACTGTTCTTCTAGGAGAATAGCTTTGGCATTAAATAATCTACAAAGGTTGATATGCCATTAAAACAAAGAACCCAAACCAAACCAGCTATAAATAATAAGATATTTGTTCAAATACTTTTTTTTTAATAAAATCTTGGTAGGCGAGTATATTCTATGAGCGATTACATTATATATATATATAAGATGAAGTTTGCTCTATTTGTAATTAAGGTGTCGTTAATATCCGTGATAGCATTCGTCCATCAAATAACAGCGTACACAGAGAGTCTACAGTGTTTGGTCATTGATTGAATATTACTATTTAAATAGCATCAGTTATGGTGATCGCAAAGGCAAGAAATTGACAATCCTTCCGCACGACAAGGATGCGACAGAAGGTCAAATTTTTAAGCGGAGTTTAAAAGGTTTGAATGGTGCCCGTGGTGCAATAGTTATCGTCGTAAGAAATGGTCACGGGGACACGAGTTCAAATCCTGGACGAGGCTGATTGCATTTCACATAGCACTAATACCCTTGGAAAAGGTATGAATCCAATTATTCTCCCTCCAGCTATGGGTAAATAGTAGGACAGACTAGGTTCTTCAGCCTTGGTGAGGCAACTAGTCTAAGAGAAGGAAAACTCTGAATTCAAACCTCTTAAACTCCGCTTAAAAACTGACCTTGTGTCATATCCTGCCCGAGCGGAATGGTTGGTAAATATGGTTTAAAAGGTTTGAATTCAGAGTTTTCCTTCTTCTAGACTGGCTGCCATACCAACTATTTACCCCTAGCTAGAAGGAAAATAGTTGGGTTTATACCTTTCCTTAGGTGCTATGTGAAATGCAAACAGCCTCGTCCAGGATTTTTGATTTCAGTACCAACGACGTTATTCATTACACCACGGACGCCAACGCTATTCTTATGTATATAAATCAATATTGTCTAATAAAACAATCAAATTGACTCTCTGTATTAAAAAGGGCTCAATATTCAAGGTAATTGTTTCAATAGCAGTCTTAACAGTTTGTGTAAACCGATATTATATATATATATATATATATATAGGTAATGTAGAGGGGTAGAGTCTTGGATTGGTGTTTGAGTCAACCGGGTTTCGATCCCAGTTACAGAAATCTAGAATGTCTAGCCATACTGATGAGTTCTGATAGAACGAAACAGATCTGTCTGTAGATGATAATATATATATATATATATATATATATATATATATATATATATTGGTAATTGGTATATTTAGGAATAAAAAGTGGTCACTATAAGGGATAGAGCATACATAAAGTGAATTATGAAATTTGCTCCCTCAAAGATGGCTTCGGTTGAGGGCCAAAAGTACATGGGAAACATACGGCGCCTTCTTAAATTCATTCCATCAAAAAGTCAAATGATTCGTAAGGTGACTTGAATGGATCAAAAATAGAATAGACAAACACGAAGTATCCGTCCTATTTAATTACAGATGCTTCAAAGAGAACATGCCGCTATATATATATATATATTATATATATATATATATATAATTTCCATTTATTGGCCATGCCGTTTTTAACGAATTAATATAAGAAACATACGTGGAACCTATATATATATATAGTTTGAAATAGAAATATTTTTGACAATTAAACTGTACTCATCCTAGACTGAATTATTTGAAATAGAACTGACTATTTGTATAAAAATGGATTTGGCATTAAATAACCTACAAAGGTTGATATACCTTAAAATCCAACCAACCAACAAACACACACACACACACACACACACACACACACACACACACATATATATATATAATTGGAAGAAAAATTCAACAGACCATTATTTGGCGTTAATAAATTTATTTCTGCTGATAACTCGTTATGAAAAATCAACCTCTTCAGATAGCCATCACATAATTTGCTCTGAATGAAATGTATAAATTTATATATCAATTATCATACATTGAGCACTCCTGGAGATTTATAAGAATCCTCTTATATATTCTCAAATTGAATCATTCCCAACTCATCTTCATTGGATATCATATGTGTTATAATCCCTACCTATGAATATGAATGGCTATGTTCCATTCCTTACGAATACACTGGACACTATTATGAGGGGGGGTATGCTGATTAAATAGTACACTACTAGCTGTGGTTTATCTTCTACACGCCGCTGGCGATTATTGTATTCTGTTAATATTATAAAGATTTCTATTATATTTCCAACCTCCATTTTGGTTATTTCTCATTCAGTAACCTTTTTGTTAGGTTAGAACAAATATATATATATATATATATATATATATATATATATATATATATATATATATATATATATATATATATCCTTTTTTTATCTGCGAAGAATTCTAATTATTTAATAATCATTTCCTAGTCAACTCTGTTAAATCGAGAATTTGATTAAAAATGAAATTCAGCGCACGTGTAGACACCATAAAATTATAATTCAGTTGCAAATTCGTTGGATATTGTTTGTTTGTCAAATTCAGAGTATTTTAAGCTCTTTCACAACCTTGCTATGATGTGACATTTTCTCGGTTGTGGTATATATATATATATATATATATATATATATATATATATATATATTTTGGGATGAAAA